>CM057813.1:12802746-13010246 GCA_030067965.1 Latrodectus elegans | reverse complement strand
TGCGGTCTACAGTTTACTGAATCCCTTCAAGTCTTTTTAGATTGGTTTTTGAAGTACAGCAGTATGCTTCAGAACCGTATTCCAGAACAGGTCTTATTAGAGTCATGTATGTAGTTCTATGAGTTACATCTTCTGCTCCTCAATCTCACCCAGAGATATATTTGAAAATATTAAGGCGATTTATTTTTCTTTAGAATTACATGATCAATGTGTTTACTGCAGCTAAATTCACTATTTAGCACGCAGCTTAAATCTTTGGGGTGCTTGTCAACGTTTAGTGGCTGGGAAATTTTATGTTATTTTAATATTTAATAATAGGAAACTCAATCAAATATAATTTCTTTAATAGTTATAATTTTTATTCTAATATTGATGATCACTTAAATGTTCAATAAACTTTTATTACACAGTTAAATTTCGTCTAACTAATAAAAGAAATTATTTTATAAATATTTAAATTATATGCTTTCTTAATATAACAAACCATATCGAATAAAATTTATGATCCAAGTTCTATCAGTTCATGATTTATATGTTGCTTACATTTTTATTAGTTTCAGTTAATTTGAATTTTAACAGCATATATTATTAAGTATTTTAATAGTAAATTACTTTGATATAAGAAAATCATAAAAGTAATTTAATATACATGAAATGAACATTAAAATCAACATTTATTTTTAATTATTTAAACATTATTTAATATCTTAATTTGGAGGAAATTTCAATATGTTAGAATATGCTGCTTGAACTTTGAAACTTAAATACAATTTTAATTTTTGTTTCTTTTTTATGAATTATCTAAATGATATATTTTCAAAATAATCATAAATTAAGTTTTCTGTTTTTTTTTTAAAAATTAGCTTAAAATTTTAATTTGTAAAATCAAAAATATATTAGCAATTTCTTCTCAATTTTTTTTATGATTGTAAAAATTAAAGTCAAGTATACGCTTATGTAAGAAATATAATTGGCTAAAAGAAAATTTACACAATTATACCTAAGTATATATAATTTAAGGTTTCTTAATGTTAAATATAAATTCAAATACTTGCGATTTATGATAATTAATGTTTTATGAAATTTAAAAATTGGACAATATTCTTATTGCAATTAAAACTAACTTGGCAGTTCCAAATTTAAAATTGTCTGTTAATGTTACAACTAAAACCTAAATCTATTAATTGTTTAAAATATTAACATATAAATCACAGTTTATGCAAAAATGTTATTAATTTAAAAATGTAACACAACTTTATAATTAAGATCACAGTATATATTTTATAGCTTAATTTTAGTAAAATAAATACGATTTTATCCAATCAATGGCAATATAAAGTTAAATTTTAAGGTGTGAAGAGTTAAATGAAACACTTACTTTCCGATGATAATTTCAAAATGGATTTATTGGATTGATAATTTCAAGTAAATAATTAAACGAAATTAATATATCTTCATTTTAGTATTTCTTTCTCCTTTTACTAACAAGCAAAGCATTTTTACCATTTCCTGTAGCATTTCAATCAAAGAAGATTTCTATAATTATTATATTTTTTTCAAAAATATAATAATATGCAGTGAAATTATTTAAAATAACAAAAACGACCTTTTTGATATTTGCATTTAAGTTTGGTACAGCATTATATTATTTCTTTAAGCTGACAGAAGATAAGTCAATTAAATTAGATATCATACAATAAAATTAGATAATCGCCAATTTTATTTTACATTTTTTAAAGTATTAATATTTGATTAAACTATTTACTATTTTAACATAAATGCTTTTTTAAATTATATTTCTTCGTATGGATAAAATTTAAAAATATATGTGAGAAAAAGTGTAATAGTTATGGATTTTATGTTTTAACATGTCAAATCAATTAATGGCTAATTATTTTTACTACGTCACTTAGTTCATATTCAGCTCAAATTATAAATTCCCATTGAAATAATTCTTTTGATAAATTTACGTTATGATTAAATTGTATGATTTCTGCCTTTGGCTTACATTTAGATTTAAATTTTATTAAGGGTTTTTAAGCATTTAATAATTTAATCAAAATTTAGTAATTAGATGTATATACCCTTAAAAAATTCCAATAATTTACGATGTTTATTGTAATTTATTATTTCTTTGAAATCCAATTCCATATAAATTTAATGTTCTCATAATATTCTACATAATATTTAAAACGAAAATAATTTACTAAATCATTGTTTTAATATTTATTTTGAAATGCTTGTGTCCAACCCTTTTGTGGGTCATTTAATTTTCTTTTGAATTTCGAGTTTTTTTTTAATATATTTTATTAACAACTAAGCAATAGCATTTAAGGAAACGCATTTTATTTTGCCGAATTTTTTTTTTTTTTTACATTTAAATTTCAGGGGCGGGAAACATTTTCTGTCAAAAACAAAACTAAATTTATTGGTGATTTATTGCCATGAAGAGATGAGAAGCATGTTCAAATGCACAAAGCATATTCTGCACAGATGCAGCGGGTCTTTTTTTTCTTTTCCTTTTGTGCTACATTTCCTACAATGTCTATAGTTTGGCATATGATTTCCCACTCTGGTTAAGCGCACATCATTTGAAACTGCATACTTCTTTGCTTGGAAGCTAGCAGGACGTCCATTCCTTATTCTAGAACCAAACTTTCGCCAATTCCATTCAGTCGATTGAACACTATATGGTTGCACGAAACTAATGCGGTAAACTGTGTTCCCACCGTTCTAATATAGAAGCGTCAATATATTATAGTGGGAATTGCGTTTCCCACAGGTGTATTTTGTAGGATCTTGTAGGTGGAAAGAAATCTTCCCACGAAAGGGTTAAGACTGTTTTCAATCCATTTTTTTATTTCATAGTTAAGCTCCATAAAACACAAATTTATTTATTGAAGAAGCTAATTTTACCATAATTAATTCTTCGAAATTATAATATTTTCTTTTATTATGGCTTAATCAGTTTTCAGAATTTTACGAAATCATGCTAGAAATATACCCATTTTTTTATCGTTTAAAGATTAAATGATATATTATTTTGCATACTAATTTACAGTTGAAATTTAGGTCTATCATTGGATCCTATGACATTCTTCTTGAATTTTTCCAAATAAGTTTCATGTTTGCTTATGGTAATTGAAATTATATATTCAGTGTTAATTAGAAAATGTCCTTTTGAATAAATCATTCAGCGACATTAATGTTTTCCTACATTATTATTTCTAAGAATAATTTGTAAGACAAGAAAGACATATTTTGCTTGTAGAGAATGTTTATAATTTTTTTTTTAAATTTTTTGATCGATTAGATTGAGTTCTATAAAACAAAAGGAGTTTATTTCTCTGGATTAACTAATATGAAATCTCATTAATGTATAGTAGGAGGAAATGTAATAATTCATGATAATATGAAATATTGAACTATAGAGTTTATAAAGAAAATAAATATTAATTTAATGCCATTCGAATAAATCAATTAGTTGTGTGTGTATTTCATATTTATATTATATAAAATCGTATTATTTTATATTTATTAATATCAATCTAAAAAAAATCAATTATTATGATATTTTATATTTACAAAGACAGTGACAAAGTAATATGAATTGAAGTGAATACCTTTATGCTAAGTCTTTACGCTTTTAAAGTGATCATATTTTAAATACGAATAGATGTGCATAATATTCATGTCCAGTTTGTAATCTATGAATTACCTCACAGTAACATCAACCAACTCTAAAAAGTCAAGAAATATTTTGTGATTAATGTACGTTGGGTCCCTTTGTATAATTATTATTTCTATATGAAATCACTTATTTCAATTCACGAAAACATTTTTTAACTTGACAAAGATTTAAAACAAACAAGAAGATATAAACAAGAAAATAAAAAACAAGCAAATAATACATGCATGTAATTAGTTTTATTGCTCAAACAAGATAAACTATTTTACTTATAAATCAATATTTTATAGAAAATTAATTCAACTCACTGTTAAAAAAAGTATAACCTACAAATAAATGTGCTTTACGAAGATCCTTGTTATATTTCCATTCTTACATCATTGCATTTCTATCAAACTTATTCTATATTTAGACACTTGGTACTGAAATTTAGTCTTTATTCATTAAATAAATATGTTCATAATGTATAATTTGCTTATTTGAAGACAGATAACGGAGTGATTTTAAGCGTGTTATGCCCAAATTATATTCGCAAAGCTGATAGTATTTGAATACTAGAAGTTTATTGATTTTGTGTGAAGTGAACCTCTTGTTTATTTTATAGTATAATTTATTATAATTTAAATAACGATAAATTCTTGATGGCAAAGATAGTTCATTCTAACTTAGATTTATTGTCATTTAATATATTTTGCTTCAATTAATAAATCTGTTGATGAAAACTACTTAAATGTATCAATGTTTTTCAAACATAGAAAAATCATTAATGATTTTTTTCTTCAAAATTGTTTATTATAAGTTAGTTTATTATTTAAAAACTTTATACTTAAATAAAGATGCATACGGAAATGAACTAATGTGGTTCTTCATATGGAAAATGTAAATGAGAATAAAAAAAAAACCCTTATGTCATTCAAATAATTAATTTAACTTCATGTTTCCATTTAAATTTTAATAGTTATACTTTCATGGAATTCAAATATAAGCTTTTATTCAGTTAAGAAATTTTAAGAGCTTTTTTGTGTTCTCAGCAAAAGTATTATTTACATCATAAGTCAGATAAGAATTATGATGGGGAAATGTTGTTTTCTGAAAAATTTACATAAACTATGTTAACTAAATAAGATGTTGTAAGATCATGACTTGTAGAATAAGATGAATTATTCATGAGTAGAGTATGACAAAGATTTTGATGAAAATGATTGAGAGCAAAATAAAACTTTGTAGGGAATTTTCTGCATATTTAACAAATTCTTGAAAAACTTTCAAATTATGTGCATAAAAATAGCAGCCATCATAGAGATTGACACCATAACATGTGGACTTTTTTAAATAGTTTCTCTACAATGCACTGAAACTTAAAGTAATCTTTTTTAAATCTCTAAGTAGTCAGTTGTTATTTGTTATGATAATCACTTTAAATAAAGACAAAACATGATACAAAGTAGAGATTATATAAGATTTCTTTATTAATATGGTAAAATATTATATACTCTTATATTCAGTTATGTTCAAATTAAACTATAAACGTTGTATTTAATCAAAATTATTCATTAATATTTCATTATATATTAAAAATATGCATTTGAAAATTTAATTATTCACACATTTGATAAAAATATTTTGCACACTTAAAAACACATTTTAAATAAACTTTTTAACGAATTAATTAAAATGTAATTTTAGAAAATCTGTTTCAAAAGATATTGCGTTGCTGAAAATTTAATTAAAATAAGTTCTTTAATAACTAACAAACATTAAGTGATACTTATAATTTCAAATTACACTGTCTATTTTTAATCTAAATGCTACTCAACTCTGTTCCACGTAAATCATTGATTTAATTTACGATAAAACGGGTAAATCACTGATTTAATTTACGCGCTTTATCATTCAAGATTTATGCTTTAGTTCACATAACAGTTTATTGTACCAAAATCTATACATTAAAATTACGGGATTGCAAACTCTTACAATCACCAAATTTTAGTGTCGAATACAGGGACTGTTAAGAATGTGTTCAGAGCTGCAACCACCTACATTCATATGAATAAGGATATGTTGTGATATGTATTAATTACAGTTTTTTAATATAAGAACAGAACTGGTATTCTTTTATCATTTTAAAAGATAAAGTTTTAAACCTTTGATTTGATTTTGTATCCTGTTAACCGTCATTAGTTATATTTCCAACAAATTTATTTTTTTCTGAAGTAAACCTAAAATTCAAAGTAGTCTATAAAAAATTAAAAAATTATAGGAATTAATAACTATAACAAAATGACTTTAAAATGAAGTATTTCCAAAACAAACTAAAACATTTGTGCAGTTTTCACAACCCGTTATAAAATGTATACATATTATAAAATTAACTGATATTTTGCTAATCTAATAATATGCACATTAAAAAAAAATTATTTTTTTACGTGTATCATTTATGCGTCTTTTTCAATGTACATTAGTATTTAACGAGTAAATAAGTTTGAAAACAATGCCGACTTTTATTTGAAAAATATATTTATTACTACTACAAAGAGTTAATTAATTGCTGTGTTTGCTTACAAAGAGTTAAATATTAAGAGTAAATACATTTCTTGTTGATGCAATTAGAAAGGAGTAATTGCCGAGAATGTATCTAATAATATGCAGGATAATCTAATGAATCTTACAAATATTTTATTATAAAATAACTTTACTCGTAATGTTGTATAATTTAACCATAAAGAAATAATCAAACATTTACAAAGTACACAGTATGAAATTGTTCATTTTAACTTTTCAATACATTTGTTAAAGCACAATACTAAAAATGATATTAAAATATATAATTAAAAACATATAGATTCTAACAATAATCGCAAAATGATGTGTTTGCTAGAGCGTGTTTATTGATTTTTTTAGTATTGATCAACCACAATCTCTCTGGAAGTATTAACGTAGTTTTGAATTTGTGATTTGTATTTCTACAAGTTATTGTATTAGAGAGTGCCTATTATTTTTTAATATTTTCTTTTTGCGTGGTATAAATAGTCCACGCAAAAAGAAGCTCAGGTCATTCTAATAATAATGTATTCTAAATGACCTGAGCTCATAATAAGGAGCTCAGGTCATTTAGAATACATTATTATTTACAGCTAGTTTGTCAATTGCATAACGTCAGATAATTTCGATAAAGCAGGAATAATTTTGTTTCTTCTGCTTCAAAAGATCACTATATTATGTGATGTGTTTGTCTGTAAATCTTTGGTCCATGTAAACATAGTAGGATTTTGTCCTTGCATTTAGTGGCATAAACAGGGTGTGATGGGAATCTTAGAATAAGTCCTTTTTTAAAGTAATTCTGAGATCATATAGGAAGATTTTATTTTTTGAATATTAATGGTCTAAAACTATTCAATATCCTGATACCAAGAGTCACAAATTTAAAATACATTAACCTCCAAAATTTAAGAAAGGATATGTTTTGCAGCTCCCTATAAAATTAATTTTGAAATAACTTTTATCATGTAAATGATAAAAACAAACTTATATAAATTTATGCAAAAATGTTAGCTACTACCTTTCTTAATATTAAAAATTAGATATCCGTGAGAGAAATATATGTAAACTTCACGCTTTCGTAATTATGTTTGTAACTTTTGTGATTTTCAACTTTTATTTATAAATTCATTGACGATAGTCCCAAGGGATCTCCCTTTTTCTGAGACAAGCCATTTGCCCGAGGTCACCGTCAGCAGGTGGATGAAAAGGACTGTGTCATAAGCTGTTTCCGGTGCTTTAATTTGTCTCCCTAGTGGGGTTCTCCCATCTTTGAAATCAATATGAAACAGAAGCCTTTGTCTCATGAAGGTGTGTTTCAAGCCAACCTTTTGCTACAAAAGCTGCAAAAATGATTATATATATTTCTGGTCTATACTAGAAGAAGCAGTTTTGTGCCATAACTGGCTGCAGTGCACTCTGTAGCATCTGAGAATATAAAAATTAGTAAGATTCAAAGATGTATTCATCCAGCATGTCTTGTATGTTCGTCACACCACACGACAGAGAAGATTCCACTTATTTGAGGAAAGAGAACACGTTTCCTAGAAAAGACAGCGATAGGGTAATTTTAAAGACGAGCCCAGATGCCAGGGATTCAAGATGTATGCAAATCTGGAAGAAAGAAAGCATTAATTCCCATCAGTTCAACAAATATATAGTTACCACAGGGATGTAATAGTGGAATTGGTTGAACTAAATTCTCACTTGGAGGTCACACTGGCTTGCGTGTATTTCAGGAAGAAATCGTAATTGATGTGATATTTTGGGATATACATGCTTAATTCATATGTCAGATAATACAGTTGTGCAATTAGGAATGGGTTCCTTGTGATGGATGATAAAGCACTACTTCATTGTGGTGCAGTGGTTGAGAAATATTTGAAGGTTCTTGTTAGGAGTAAATGAAATGGTAAGTTTGAACTTCAGACCTGAATTCTGTTGAGCATCTACAGAACGTACTTGGTAGACAGGTTGCTTTTTTTCATCTTCCTCCACAGTTTATGAAATAGCTGGAAATCATTTTACTCCCTGCCTGGCTTTTGCTTCCCATTTCGATATATAATTAGTCCAATTTCGATATATAACAAATCCAAAAATATATAATTAGTATTTTAAAGATAGAAGAATTATAAAACCCAAAAACCATATAATGTGGCACTGAAGATGCCACTAAAATAAGCATGCCAAACTTTTTGATTTTATTATTATAAAATTTAATTCAAAACCAAATTTTATTTTGAAAATATTAAAAGAAGCGATAAATTATGAAATATGAATTCCTTGAAGAAAACCTGATTGAAAATTCATACAGATGCAGTTTCTGCACAGACATGTGATAAGCAATTGTCATTTTAATAATAATGTCATGAGGCTAGATATTTTTGATTTATTTGATCAGGTGAGTTTTACATTTGTCTTCTTAAATCACTTCTTTATGGATTCAAATAAGAAAATTCTTGTAGTAAACAGTTTATGTTTTGGATTTTGGCATGTATGTCGTTTGTAATATTTTGTAAGATATTCAGGGGACCCACGATATCTTTGATGATCAATTTTTTCTCTTTTTGAAAATCTCCCATTTATTTCCAAATCTTGGGTGAGTTTTGTTACATTAAATGTGACAATCTCTTATAAAGAAAGGAAGAAATTTGCAACCGACACCGGAAAATACTTGTATTTTTGGTTTTATTTTTTATCAAGGGTTAAGCTTGTTTGAGGGAAAAGTGGGTAAAGCAGAATAGTACTCAATATCACAACGAGGAGCGATTATATTATCAGTCACAAAGTCAACATCATTCTTTTATTGCAGCAGAATGTTTAAATTTATTGTTAATATATGAACCCAATCCATCAATGATTAAATTCCTGCTGAAAAATTAGGTCGGAAAATAAGTTTGAAAATAGATTTTTATTATCTTGGCCGAGAATTCTTAAATTATTTATTTTCTAGGTACCACAGTTTAACTGATGGAATTTACATAATATTTATCAATTAACAGAACTAATAAATTTTTTGATAAAAAAGAACGTTGATATAATACTTCTTTGGTAATGAAACTGATTTTCATCCACATTACATATGAATTTTTACTCTGAAGAAAATATTTATGCTCTGAAATATACAATTATACAAGAAAAAGAAGAAACATCATAGGTTGCAATGTTTTATTCATCTGATAAAAAATATGCTCAATGTTTGTAAAATGCATACTTCATTGTTACAATTTAAAAAAAAGAAAGTTCAATTCATTTTTTAGAAATGTTTTCTTAAAAATGCTTTTTCTTTCGATTCAAATCATGATTCGTTTTAAGATTAAACATGGTAAGTTATTTGCATATAATAATTGGCTGCAAACACGAAGACTTGCTCAGAATTCAAAATTAAATTTAGATTTTCACTGCAGATAAGAAAATATATATTCTCCACAGGTTAAATTATTCCATTTAGTAGAAAGTAAAAAAAAAAAAATAAGAATTCATACAAGGAAAAAAAATTACAAAATGCATTTCATTTTACATTTGTCTAATAATTGAATAATTCGTTACCATGCAAAATAAATGATATTTTTCTTATTATTTTATATTTTAATAATTATATTATTTAGAAACAAAAATTGTGAAAGAAATATTATCAAAAATTGATTTTTGTAATAATATTATTTTCAGCGTTTCGTTGGTAACTAAAAGGCGCTATTGAATGTATTAGAAACCTTAAGTACTTCCTTTTACAAAAGGGGTTTCGTTGTTAAAAACAAAAGTATAAATGTATATCAAAAATGCGGAAATGTTTTAATTAGTTTTATTGAATTTTCCAATAAGAAACATAAATTTATTTTAAATAAAATTGACTATTTACTTAATTTTGAAGAAAACAGAGAATCACTTTTTTAATTTTTAAAAGTACTAAAAAGTATTTTTGAAATTTTTTAACACCAATCAAAATGTATATTAATTATATTTATTAGTGGCGCTATGTAAGAACCTGGGCTAGTATAAGGCGAATGATGCATACCAAAACTGATAGATTAAATAATGTAATTTTGACGTTGAATAAGATTGGGTTGTAACGATGGAATGTAATAATTCTTAAATAGTAAGAGCATTTAGATTTTTGCTGCATATATGATTGGTTTGTGCGTTCCGATCCCACAAAACATTCAGTATGCTTGGTAATGGCAGTTGGTGCGTGATAAATATGTCGTTGTCGCAATGACCTCCTATTCTTTTTGGTCTTCTACATGAAATTGTAATGCGTCACACACTCTGGTTTTCCTCTATATGAGGTGAACTTTGTACTTCTGAAAAGCCGAAAATCCTAGTCCAACATTATATAAACAGATTTTCGTATGATCATGAATGAGAAATGATATTTTTTCCTCATTTGGGATAAAAAAATTCTAAATGAAAACATTTAAAAAAAATTAAAAATTTTTGAATTTCCTTGTTAGTTTGATTTATTTATCATCAGTTAAAGACATTTTCATTCAAATGAAATAAAATCATTTTTAATCATCTAAATACAAGATAGTAAATTGAACATTATCCAAATATAAGGAAATTCTTATTATTTAATAAAGAAATTGTATGCGATTTCTGAAAAATTTATATCTAGATACAAAAAAAAAACAGTTATTAAAATATTTATGAATGTGTCTTAGGATTTTATTTCTATTGAAGTTTGAAGAATAATTTGTCATTAGCAAATTTTGTCTATGCATAAATATTTATTATACTGGACTTATTTTGAACGAAGAAAAATTGTACTCTTAAGAGTGACATTTCGCATGAAATCTGCAACTTTCTAATTCATGTTAATTCATATTGTAATGGTCTTTCGTTTGTCACATTATTTAATTCAATTATTCAAAGAACTTTTTTTATGGAAAACATTAGATTTTACGAAAATATTAATCCCAGAAATAATAAAATTTAACTAATGAAACAAATTTATTCTTTGCAGACTTAAAACAATAGTCATACCATGACTCATAACTTATACGGAAATAACATTAAGATTTAAGAGAAAACATTCGTTTGAATTATTTATTCCACCGAAATAACTTTCTCCTTCAACTAAAGAGAAACTCTCCAAAAATAGTTAGTATGTTGATTTCCTTTTGCTAAATCCTGGATCGCTAATGAAGAATTCGGAAACTAAAATTTATCAATTCGAGTAAATTCTTTTTAGAGTTAAATTTCATTCTCCTTCGGGACAAGTAAACGAATAAATCTTTCACCAGGAATATCTTTAGTGGAGTTTCAAAACTGATAAAATGAACACTTTTTAAAAGATGGCAAAAGACAGTTGCTCTAAGGATTTCACTAAATTTCGGATTAGAAAACTAAATATTAAAAAGATAATTCATAAATATTTTAGGCATACTTGAAATTAAAATAAAAAATATTCAGAATTTATAAAGAATCATAATTAAATATGTACTCGTAGTTTCTAAATAATTCGCAAAATAAATTTAATGCAGAATTATTTAAAACTATTTTCTTAAATTGCTATAGCGAAAATTAAAGAATTATCACATTTTATGCTGTTGTTTTTAAAAAAAAGTCAACAAAATGCTTGTGGATGTCATTATTATTTTACAATACGATCAATATTTAAAATTGCATATTAACTTACGTGTGTTTTTAATAATAAACATAAAAATAAAATACAATTGAAGATAGTACATTATCATTTTTGGGAAATCTAGAATCAAAGCTTAAATAAAATTTCACATATTCTATAGATGATAACCGTTTTATCATTATCCAAATGTTTTAAGTAATTTAAAGTAGAATTTGGAAAAAACAAAAGAAATTCATTCATAAACATATAACGATCAAAGTAATTTCTAAGGAGTACATGCTGAACAATATATATATATATATATATATATATATATATATATATATATATATATATATATATATATATATATATATATATATATGTATATGTATATATATATATATATATATATATATATATCTGTATATATATATATATAAATATTTATATAGATATATATATTAGGTATATTATGAAAAATATGAAATGTGAAAAACAGAGAAATATAATAAAAAGAAAATAAGAAGAAGAAGAATAGAATACTTAATAATAATAATAAGTTACCCCTAAATTCCCTAAATCAAAACAAAGGAAGTTATTAAAGACTTTAATGCGAAGGTATAGTAGAGATAATTAGTCAAACAATATAGTTTTTATTTTCAATTAAAAAAAATCTCTTTGGCTAAATTGCAAGAAATCAAAAAATATATTTTTAAATAACTTCTCCATAGAACTTTGATCACTTAAAGTAATGAATTTAATGTTAAAACAATGTTGCTATAAGTATATAAGTTTTACTTTCCAATGTATGTTTTAATCAACCATTTTATTTAGTTGATTTAAGTGATAAATATAATCTTAACTGCGTAAAAGGCATCGGATTTAAATATAATTCAGCAGTAACTATGCATTTGATTTATAAAATATCTTTTTTGATCAACGAACATCAATATTATTTAAAAACTTTCCATTATTTTAACTGTAAGTAATAATTTGAATTTATTTTGTTAAAAATATGAAATATAATCCAATGTTTTACGTTTACATTTGTTCATTTATTGCATGAGATTAAAAATTAAATAATAGAAAACATTTAAGAATATTTTCGTAAAGGCAATTTTAATATACTTATTTAAAATACAAAACTTTTGTAAAAAATATTACTATAAATATATATATGAATTGGATATCTTTTGATAATAGTGAATAATATCTCAAAAGTATATGCAATTTAAAAATCTCGCCGAGTATTATAAATTAATTATAATAATTAAGTAATTATTTTTTAAACTATAATTTTTTCAAAATCAGCTACACATTCTTCTCATTAACTGTGAATGTTAAGGGAAAATAGTATTTTAGTTTAAAAGTTAATAAATAATCTAACTTTTATTTTTTGGTAGAATCAAAATTTTGTCTTTTGAATCTCTGCTTTAACTTTTTAAACATTTAATTAGATACAAACAGCAATATATTTCATTTGAAAAAGTTATTTCAGTATGAAGAACAATTAGCTTAGAACGTGTGATGTTTATAAAAGAGACTTAAAGACTAATTTTTTAATTACTTTTACAGTTCATACATTTAAATATTTTTTACATTTATTCTGAAATATAAGGAGGTCTATATCTTTAAAATTAGTTAAAATTAGTATCTTTGATTCCATTTAGTTAAGATATTTTTCTACCTATAAATCGTGATAGGAATATCTTGATTGAATCATCTGTACGCAACATAATTCTTTCGGGTAAGCAAAGAATGACAAAGGTAGGGAAAAATTTCTTATAAGCAAAAGACGAAGTGTGGTGAGGGGATGTAAACAAATTAATTCTTAATCCTCCACACTTGAGATAATGGATTCCTTTTCCCGTAAGTAAACAAGAAATGTTTTGAAACGTCCCATTTTAACCTTTACAATGTTTACTTTAATATTTAATTTCGGAAAAATGTTTATTTGTACAAGTGAAATAAGATTAAATTGTTATATGTGCTTTAATTTTTACGGTATTTCCCTTGAATCAAGGTTAAAAGCAATATATATTATTAATTCTAAGATTTTAGTAAACATTTTTGTTAGACATTCATGTTTTGTTTTTAAGATTTTAAATAACCAATTTCTAATAAGAAAATCTTCCTGAACATATTAAGTATCATAAAACTAAGGTATATTATAAATATAATGTGATACAATATTTTCGTTTATTTCCTTAAATAATAAAACAATTTTGTAATATTCAACGTTTTGTATAATTTTCGATAAATATATTCTTTCAGATAAAATATTTCTATAAAATATTTTCTTTGTAAAAGAAATTACTTCAGTAATAATTTTGAAGAAAATTATTAATAGAGAAGTAATCAAATGTATAACAAATTGACACAGAATATTATTCAATCTGACATGATAAATTAAGAAAAATTTGAAATTATAATTTTTGGAACTGTACTTTACTTTTTAATTAAAAAACGGTCTAATTTTCCAGTATATTTCCCATTGTTTCTAAGAAAAAATAATATACTTTTTTTTAATATTTTCCTAATGGTAGGCTAAGAAGGCTCTCCACCCATTCGGCGCAGAAAAGGATGGTATTGATGACAGATTCTGTAGTTTTCATCCAGTTATTTTTGTTGCTACGCTATCACTCTTCATTGTACCTAAGCCACAGTTGATCTCTACCGGTTAGGTTAAAGTAGTCGAGAATGAGTGTTCTTAATTTAGAAGCTGTGCTCTAATAGGAGTCTCTCAGTGTCGGATTTGCAAAGACAAGAGGTATCATTTCACTTTGAGGACATTGAAACCACAACAGGTGTAATGAAAAAATACAGTTATTTTTAGTTAAAACGAAGAATAAGTTGATATTCGAACTCATTAGCAAACCAGGCCACATCGGTCTTTAGCCAGCGGTTAATTTTCCATATTTCAAACAGCAGCCAAAGAAGAGGAAGCCCAGAAATGACTTGGTTTCAGAAGTAGTATTTCAAAAGGAAGAATTGCAATTTCAACCAGTTTAAGTGATTCATGTAACGTTAGAGAACACAACAGATATTCGATGAAGTTGGAAATAAAGCATTCTATTTTCCAATGGTGAAAACCAGGCAGGTTTCTCATATTCAGTATTTATAAAACGAAAGGGCCAGAAACATCTTTTCACAATTTAAAATTAAAAAAAAAATATTAAGCTACTTATAATATAAAAGCCATATTTTTAGTAAATATTTACTTGAATTATCAATTATAAAATTAAATTAACGTAAAGATAAAAAAGAAAATAAACATTATACCTTTCTCAAGAATGAACTTTTGCTATACAGGTGGACTTGTATGCAATTCTGAAATTATTTTCGATACCCTGTCATGAATATTTGATTTCATATCCTTAAAGTTTCATTTATGTTTCACAATTACACACAAAATGGTCGCAATGCTTAAATGTAAGTATCAGTTGCTTATTATAGTTACATACTTAATTTATTAATTAAATTAATACACATATTACTGATAAACTTTTTTTTACTATACATACTAAATTAATTAGATATTAGTCTTTCAAACTTTATAATTTAGATTTGATATTATATGGATAATAATCATCAGTGTAAATATAGAGCGATGAAGTTTTTTAGTCATTATTGGATGATACTAAAACATGAATTGTTTTGAGAGAAAATACTAAATTTTTAAGTACACTATGTATAGATATATATACAGGTAGCTAGATAACAAGGTGTCCCAAAGCGACCGCATAAGCTCTGCTCTGCTAGATTCCACGTTGGGAGTACATAAAAACTGCCCAAAGAAGCGTTCCTCTATGATCCATATTTTAAGAAAAAAATGCGATTAACAAAGTATAATGTCACTGCCGGTGCAAGAAAAAACACTGTATTGAACATTTAACAGCAGCATATGCAGCAGATATAGACGGGCATACTCCCTAGCAGTTAGTAAGGCATTTCTATTACATCAGTCGTATATCAAGTATATGTCGCAGTAGTCATGGCCATCATACGAAGACTTCCGGTAGCTTCAGGATGCACCTTTGCTATTTAAATACCAATTCAGCAGCGTCTTAACGTCATTCCATGGCGCGCGCATTAATGACGCGATATGCGCGGTAAGCGTTTTAAGCATTATCGTCTGGAAAGATATGCAAATAGTGTTGTTGAGATGTCGAATAAAATGTTTTTTTCTTGCACCGGCAGTGACATCATACTTGGATTTTTGTATTTTTCTCGTAAACTAGGGATCGTACAGGAATGCTTCTTTGGGTTGTTTTTATGTACTCCTTACGATGAATCTAGCTGTGCAAAGCTTATGCCATCGTTTTGGGACACCCTGCATATAAAACATTTTCTGAACCAAAGAATGAAATATTTTATTTTTGTCTTATAGAAAAATACGTAGTCTGGATTAAAATAGGATATCAACAAGCATAATTTATATTTAAAGTATCTTTTAGAAAATCCTTTTTATTTCTTTCACCTAACCTTGAGGAAAATATCTGTGTTTATAGTACTCGGCAGTAAGAAATCATTAGTTCTGATTCATGTTTACAAGAATGCTACAACTGAAACCTACTGCAATTAGAATTTTGTAATTTATTTTTATTTGAACTCTTCTTATGATTGTATACAATTATTTAAATTTTAATTCAAAGATTATAAAAAGTAAGTCTTACAGAACCAAAATAATTACAGTCAAATAAGTTTTAATATTTTCTTATCTATAATTCTTCATAATAACCTGATACTTAAAGCTTTAAATTTTTAGTTAAATAATTAAATATTTAAACACAAAATTTAAGGAATGGATCAAAATTATCTAACTGCTTTGATGTCTAACTATTTTTGTGTTTGCAAGCGTATCTTAAGTTTAGTCATAACAGAAAAACTGCTGAATTAATTTTTTAAGATTATAATAATTAGTGAATAATATATTAATAAAATTTGGATACTTAAAACAAACTAAATTCCTTTGATATAGAAATTTTATTCTTTACTGATGCTGGCCAACTTGTCTAGTGGTCAGCCTGCCTGACTACGGATAAGGAGATCCTGGGCTCAAATCCCGGCTCAAGCATGGATGTACTTTCTCTCTCTTTCTATCCTGTCTTTGTCCTTTCATTGTGTGAATGAGTTGTGAATGGTTGCCTACTTTATAAACGGGTCTCTATGGCATGTGTGTGTACTGAAGAAGTCGGACTCCACACCAAATACGGTTAAGTTTAAAAAGTGGAGAAGCGCACCCCAATTTGTCAGCCTGGCTGGCACACGAGAACAACACACAACATTCCTTACTTATTATAGAATGTAATTTAAATTTTCAGTGAGTTGGAGTTACAGTCTACTAACAATTTTTTGAATGAGAGTGATTGATAGTAACGCTCAATATTAAAGTTTCTTCTGAATATTAATTAGTAAGAATATAATTTTTTAATTAAATTTTACAGCATAAGCTTAATTATATTCAATAAATTAAATTTCCATATGTACCACACTGAATAATCTGTAAGAGTATGACTGTCCAACAAGAGTTTGTAAGGAGAGTAAATAAGTTTCATTTAAAAACTATTAGGCCTTGGATATGAAATACGCCTTATTTTAATATTTAGCTGAGAAAACATTTAAACGTTTTGATTGTAAAATTATTCAAGAAAAATTATTTTTAAATTTGAAAATCACTGATAAAGAGAAGAAAAATTGGTGAAAACTGATTAAGGAAAACATTATTACAAGTTCAAGCACTATGAATATTTAGTTAGTGAAATTCAAGCTTGTACTTTGGGCACCAAAATTACTCAGAAATATTACCATGTCACATAGACTTTCGTCTAGACACGAAAGCTAATAAGATCTCCAGTAATACTATCCATTTGTGGACATATTTTCATTAGATGCTCGATTAAAATGAACCCAATGCTAGACATGAATCCCGAGTGTCACATGATGAACAAATATGAAGAGACTGATTTTAGGATATTACATTTCAAACTATGTATTGAATGGAATATCACTTTAAGAGTATTATAACAATGCTTTATGCATTGCATTTAGGTTCAGAATTATTAATATGAGAAATGAGATTCATTGATATGCACTGGTGAAAAAGAAAACGGATATTTAGTTTACTTAAAATCTATGTTTATAGATTAAAATAAAGTATGCCACAAAATTAATATTTAAAACATAAAGGTGAATTAAAAATGGATAGCTTTGTAGTTATAAAAGAAAATGTAATAGTTATTCTTTAAAAAAGAAGGAATATGAGCTTCTCATAGTAAATGCAAGGCAACCATTCTTGAATGTAAAAAATAAATAATTAAAGTAACATGTAAACAAATGTCAAAATTCAAACCATCAAAATCTACTCAAATGAAATGAATCTTAGATTAATATTAAGGAATAAGACTCACTTCAAAATTATGAAACAGAGTTTAGTAGATTTATTACTTAAAGTAATGTGAGGAAATAACTATTTTCAATTATATGTAAAGTAATATAATTATTAATGTTTTTCTGATCTATGATTTTAATTTAAAGCACATATTAAAATTATTGTGAAGTTTTTGTGCAGATAGATATCATTAGTGTCATTAATGGATGTAAATAAAATGAATAATATTTTAGTTACTTGACTGTTGAATCAAATTATATCATAAATTAACACGCATTTTATTGATTAATAATAACAATACTGTATACCAAAAATATTTGTAATAAAATGGCATTTTTAGAAATAAGGGAATTCTCATATTTATAAAATGATAAATTTTTCTTAAGTAATAATTTTATATCGCCAAAACAATTTTATTTCATTTTCAAAAATAATGTGATTTATTTATTTTTTAATTTAATGCGAAACGTTAATTTGTGATATGTTAAGGCTCAATATAAGCTGTAAAATTTTAAATTGTACTTTATTTGTCAAATTTTATGGTTGTAGATGTAGCACCTGGCAAAAATAATTCTTACTAGAAATTTAATATCCCAATTATGAGCTTTGGAAGTATAAATAAGTATTTCAATTAAAAATCCAGTTATATTAAGAAATTGTAATGAAATGTAAAACTCTCCTTAATAAGATTACTTGTTATCAAATCACAAAATTGCAACAGCAGAAAATGAGCTATTTATTTAAATGTAAAATTCGTTTTTATCTGAAATTTCTGTTTGATATATTAAATAACATATTTTTTTTGTTTCGTTTTAAAAATTACAGGATAATAGTCAGAGTAGAATTAATAATTTTTGTGCTGAACTATTGTATATAACAAGTTACAATAAAAAAACATGTTTGACAGTACATATCACGTTTCCGAGAAAATAATTACAAGAGTTTAAGAATTAAACTGTTCAAATATGTAGAGAACGCTACAAACAAATATATTACGCTCCCTTCCCAGTGAATTGAATTTATAAGCGAAAATTGGAAACAAGATGCAATAGACATCTGTCTTCGCATGTAAAAGTAAGAGAATTGGTTCTATGTCAACATTGTTGAACACGGTTGAAATTTTGGAATGAAGGATGTGAATGCGAAGCATGAGAAATTTTACATAGTCTAGGAATCTAAAATTTACTCTCGAAAAATAACATTGTTGAACAGATTTTAATTTTGATTAAAAACTAAGTATCAGGATCAATAAGAGATGGTATGAAGGGATTTACAAAAGTAGTTTATGCAAATTTGAGATATTTTACAACACCAACAGAATTAAAATTTACTTGTATAGAATAAAAAAATTAAAGAATAAAGATATAAAGATATAATATAAGGAATAAACAATTAAAAGGAGATATTGAATTTTGTCAGAAATTAGTTTTGTATAGATAAGAAAAGGCAAAGTTCGCTCAATAAAAGCAAGATTCGCTTAAAAATTTTTTAAAAGAACTAGAACTAAAAAAGCTTTTAAACTTGTGAGCTTTTCCTTAATTCGATTTTCATATTGTTCTTAAAGTTTTATCATTTATTGCTTTCATGTTTTAATTTATCTAATGTTAGGAAAATAGAAATGAACAATTGCTTTCCAATTGTTTTTGTGGCACAGGGTTTGGCATTTGGGTTCCAAACCCTGTGTCACAACAAGGCTGGAAACTGCTACTCATTTGCCGTTAACCAGAAGGCACCTGTGAACCAAGTCACGGAGGCAACTAGAGTTACCCGCGCCATACCACCATAAACCCGTTTGTAGTGTGGGCCACATTCATACATCATCACGGAGGAAAGCACAGAGAAACACAGAGAGAACAGAGAGGGAAAGTAACATGAATGCCCAAGCCGGGATTTAAACCTGGGATCCATAGTTCTGAAGTCAGGAACGTTAACCACTCAGCCATCGATCGTCTAAGAAATAAGATAATAATTTTAGTAGTTTACATTAGCAATATTTTAATTTAATTACTATGGCGCAAATAGTATTTAAAATCCTATAACATGCTTAACCCCTTGACTGACTTTGACGAGTCTGACTCGTCATTGATTTCCTGGGCCATCACAGACTTTGACGAGTCAGACTCGTCAAGCGCTTCTTTCGGCGGACGCCGTGCAAGTTACAATTAGATTACATAGTTGCTTCACTCGTTCGACGATTCTCATTTAAAAAAGCACACTGAAAGTAAGAGTTCAGTTTAGCAGAAGTCTCGCACGGTGAATGTTATACTAGCCAATATTTGAGTTTAGTAAAGATTATAAATAATCCCCGTAACATGTATAAGCCGGATGCATTATATGAAAGTGGGGATGATGGTGTAAATTGATGGTGTAGTTCAATTAAGCGAAATTAAATAGTTTTTATGTCGCATCAAATTCCATTTAATTCGTCAGTCAAGGGGTTAAGATCTTCCATTTCGAAGAGCTTAGTACAACCACTTTAATAATGGGCTATGGAAAATCTATCACCTGTTTGTGGAAATGCACTTTAATGTACAGTCCGTAATTGCATATCTGAAAGGCTTTTCATGATAATGGGCTGCACTTATATGTTGGATCCTAGAAAACTTTGAAGTAACTGCTCTGGCAGACGTGGTTACAGAAAACCGAAGCACACCATCCACCTCGCATTCTTTTACAATGGTGGGGATCGAAATCGAGACATTTTTTACTTTTTCTTAAAGGGATATGATAAGATTTGAATAGTTTCTTTGAAGATTTAAAGGTTCTTTAAAAATAAAGTCCCTTGACTAAAATACTAAAATTCCCTATACTTTTTAATAGTGATTCGATCAAAGTAACCATTCATTGTATTGTTCACCTCAAAATTTGAAAGATTTTTGTGTACTAAGATACTGTTTTAATTTGGTAAATATATCGGCAGTGTCAGGTATGCGTCTGCGTTGGCAAGTTGATTTCATAATGATAACGGTTCCATATTTGCGAACAATATCAAAACTTTGTACTTTAATGTTATAAGAAACAAATATCCGTCCTAATACGATTAACTACCGGCAAATTGTGAATGTCGTCGGCCGATATATGATTGATACACGCATTCCGATTCTAGGCAGAATATCATATGAGATAACGGTCCTGTTGCGGAATGATTAGGTTAAAACTTTCTTTGAATTCAAAGCCTCATTTTTACATGTGCAACAATGGTAAAAGACAATAGAGTTCAAGACATAGGATATATATTTTTTTATTGTATTGATATTTTTTCAGAAAATCAGTCTCTTTGAAACAACATTAATAAAACAACAGGAAAATATCTGTTTATTTTGATAATCTTAAAAAGGGTTCATGGGGCTTACCCTGAATCACGATGAAATGAGGTTTCAACATCAAAAGCTGATAGAGAAGATGCACTGTTTTGTGTTACATTTGGGACTAATTTTTTAAAATGCATTCAGTTAATACAGTTATATCCACATATTGCAATAAATATTTAAAATATTCCTGTTGTTCACATAAAACAGTGTTGAATATTAAAACTTAATTTCTCTCCTCTCCGACAAAGAGCTGACGCATTTATTTGCTAAGATTCTATGTTACAGTGGGACGTCACTTCAAATAATGAATATTCAACTCTCATTTTAATGGCTATTGAATTAAATTCTAATATTCCGTGAGCTATATATACAGAATTTATGAGATAAGTACATATCTATTATTATAATATTGATACCAGTTTAGAAATATCAATAAATCATGGATTATTTACTATTTTATTTTAATTTTTTAACTGTTTCTAAGTATTTGTAATCTATATATTACATTTGTAATATTGAAGGTAGGATAACAGTATAGTTTGTTCTTTTTTTTAATAGTTTTATTCATTAGATTTTAGAGAGTTCTAAAGTTATGTATAATTAGTATTAATTGTGTTCGAATTTTCTGAAATGGAAAGCAAAAAAACATAAAATAGTATTTTACGTTATATTTTAATCTTCAGAAATATTCGATTAATTTCTTTAATTAGTTTTAGAATAAGAAATTTCTTTACCGTGTTGGATTAGAGAAAGTTCATTTTTCATTGATGATATATTTTCTCATTTCTTTTTGAACATATTATAACTTATACGTAATTAATTAATCTAATCAAAAAATTCAAAATGTTTCATCTCTGAATTTATTAACCTGAACTAAACATGGATATGTCTATAATTCTCATAAATGTACTTACAAATATTTAAAGTCCTTTTCTGGATTCCTAATTTTGTTTTGAAGCAATTTTATCGATGTTAATTTATAAATAAAATATAAAAACATTTGTGAATATGTAAATTTGAATATAATATTAATTCAAATTGAATTTATAAATTTTAATTATCATATAATTTACTATGATTTAAAATATATTTAAGATATTTTGTATGAACTTTTATTTATTACTTTTGATTTCAGAATTTGCAATCGAAAAGGAAGAAATTCGAAAGTTCATTTTTCTCTTAGCATTTCAGTTTTATTTAATTTCAATAATATTTAAAACTGTTTGTTTTTATAATAATTATATAATTCGAAGGATTGACAAGTATTATGAAGATTTAATTTTAAAATTAAAAGTTTCTTTTTTTTAAATATTATTGGAATTGAGTGATCCATTAAAACAAATTATGAATTTTGTTTTTTGAAATCTTCTGAATTTATGTTTATTTTTTTTTTTTTTTGAAACTGAAACAAGCTTCTTTTTTATTTAAAGAATCTTCTTCAGAGAGATATATCTTTCTTGTAAAATTAGTTCTAATTTTTAGTTCTAATTAATAAGAAACATAACATATGAAACACTAGCATAATTAAATATAAAAAGCATTGCAATATAATATTTAGTGAACTTTATTTTTAAATCTGCATTTGGTAAAAACATTTATGCAAATTTATCTTAGTTTTGTGCAATATAAATTATTACAAAATAATTTAAACAACAAAATAAACGTCATCTTTTGAGGAATTTATTTTTACAATAATTTTATTCTACTTATAAAATCAGTTGAAAACACTATTCAAAATGCTGACATGAAAAAAGTTTTCAAAAATTTGCATTCTCTTTTTTATTGTTTTTGAACATTTCATATAATTATTTTTATAACAGACATTCAATAAATGCTTCGAAACCTGTCATAAACTAGAAAACATTTATCCTGGAAAACAAATATTTTGAAACAATATTATACTAAAAAATATATAAAAAAATACATATTTAATTTTCTTATAATAAGATCTAGATTTGTTAATATTATTCTTAAATGAATTATATCTAAAAATCTGGAACTTTAAATGTCTGTCCATTTCATATGCGTAATAATCTGCTTTTTATAATAAAATGTTTCATTTTAACTGATGATTTTTTATTCTGATTTCAAAACAATAACATAATACCTATTGTTCTATCTGACACTCAGAATGAAGGATATATGCAAATAAATATATGACAAGTAAAATTGCCTCTTTGTAAACTTGCTTATGGGATTTTGATGTAATATTTAACAATTTATTTTCAGATTATTTAAATTTTATTCTAAACTTATGTTATGAGTTTTGTATTTCAAATGTGTAGATATATTTTGCTAATAGGTTTTAAGTATATTAATATTTAAACAAATTTTAATTCCTAAATTTTTTCTTTTATCTTTAGTAGTAACAGAGAAATAATTCTTATTAATAGAATTAAATAATAGTGTTTAAAACTTGAAAAATAATGAAAGAGTTGGATTGAATGAGCTACAGTTTTATAAATATTAATTTGTATTGTAGCTGTTTATTTTAAGACTGCAAAAATAAAAGATAAAGTACAATGATGAGTCATTCAGCACTTTTGCGATATTTCATCAAAAGTGAGTACATTATACTGTAGATTGTTAAACATAAAATAATTATAAGTATATTAAGGGATTATTTTTAATGACATATTTAATTAAAAATAAAACGACTACATAAAATTTTATTAAAGATCCCACTAAGCAATTTTGTTGATTGCACTTTAAATTTAAGTTTCACACATGATCCATTTTGTTTTGTGACAAAATATTTACCTTGCTTCTTTTCCAAATTAAATTAATTTTCTTTCTGATTTCTTGTAATATTTATGGAAAATACTTTTGTACTAGATATAAATATAAAAAATGTTTATATTTTTTCTAATATTTTAATAAACCAATAATAATGACAAAAATCGTATTACATTTACTTTTATACTGACTAGAAATTTAAAAAAAACTTAATTACTGTAATTTGAGTAGTTTGGATAATTATACAATAAATTTTCTATTTATTGAAGAAGTTTTATTTTTTTTATTATTTTTCTTTTAATTATTGAATACTAGTTTTTGTCTGATTTCTTCTTTATTTAAAATTTTACAGTACTTAAGTAAGGAATCTTCCAATTAATTTTTTGGATATAGAAACTAATTTTACAGTCAAGCTTGTTTACTAAAATGCTAATTCGTGCAAAAAAATTATTTCAAGTATAATTTGCTTTAAATAATTACTCACGTATTTCTGAAGTTTTTATTATATTGTTTTCTATTACTTTTTTCATTTTGATAAATATTGTGTGTAAAATATTAATCAATATTAAAATAATGTAGATTTTCAGAGCTGCTCTCTTCATCGTATTAAAAATTTGTGTTCATTAAGTGAAAAATAAATTCTGAATAATATATTTAAGCCACAAGTTGCTTTGTTTCATTTGTGCAATACAAAAAATGTGCACTTTAAATAAGTGAGGATATTGAGTGTATAAAAATAAATATTTAAAAAAAATAATTTAAATGGTATTATATTATGATATATATTTGAACTAACTTCTAATTGTCTCACGCAGATTTTATTTGAAATTGTATATATAAATGCATTTAAAAATATAGATTTTTTTATTTTATATTTTTTCTCTTAAAAGTTAACATTTTATTTTTATATACATATGTTTCTATATGATTTCTAGAATGTAGTTATAAAATAAAATATAAATAGTTTGTAGTAAAATTTATTAAATATGTTGAGACAAAAAAAGCATTTAAAACACCTTGCATTTATCGATTTTCGCACTGATTATTAATAAAATTGTTTTATTTTTGCTATTATGAAGCTATTAATTATGAAACAAATATTTGAACAATTAATCTTTGAATTATTTTTTTCAATAATCAAGTATTTCTAAATATATTAACTCAGATCATAAATTTATTAAATTTACTTAACTATCAAACAATTACATTAAGGAAATTTGTTTTTCAAATATAAAAAATATTTTTAAGTATACATTTTGGTACGATTGAAAATAATTTTTATTTTGCTCAATGGTTGCCAACTACAATGTGTACAGCCAACAACTTTGTTACGTGTGTAACATTTATTAATATATTAAAATTTTGGTTTCAGATAAACATGAAAATATTCGAAAATATTTTAAATATTTTTAAAATTTCCAGAAATTTTCTATTTTCAATTGTTAATAATATTATTAAGGTAATAACTAAGGATGCTTTTAAAGGATATTTTTGTGATAAACAAGAAAATAACTTTAGACGAAATTTTAACACAGAATGTGAAAACAGTGTAAGCAATAGTGAAATATGAGCAAACATTTTATGAAACAAATATTACAAAACAATCGTGAATTTTAGTAAAATAATTATTGGTTAGTGGTGCGATGTCGGTCATTTATTGGTTGCCGACTCTGAATATTTTTATCAAAAGTATTTGGTCCACATACTAAGTCAGATTGGTAAAATATCAAGAAAGTGATTACGTTGGTTTTGACGATGCTGTTCCAATGCAACGTCATACTTTCAGCCCACATTTGCTTGGAGCGGACATGTTTTGACTGGTAGTACTGCTTGTTGGTGTCACTCCGATACTACTCTCATCGGCAAGCCGATTACAGATCATATTGTAACTGGCCTTAGTGTGTTTGTTGGGATTCTTTTTGTTTTTGTGAGAAAACATCAAATGATATACACTTTTCTAATTTATTTTCATCTTTTAATTTCTATAATTAGTTAGTTTTTGCCAATTTTAAAAAAATTAATATCTAATTTCTTTTTATAATTCTAAACGAGATTAAAATAACTAACTAAATGAAAGGTTTGTGTAAATATTTGAGCATGATTTATATATGAGGGGAAAGAAGATTTCCAAAACACTAAACACGCAGGTCTGTATAGGTTTATGAAAAATTAGATTCTATTTAATTTCTATCAAGAAGTTTACATAAAGTCTAATTCATTTTATTAATAATGTAATTAAGCTATACTAAGTGTAGTGTCAAGCCACACAAGCACATAATTTCAGATGGATCAAGCTCAAATTAAATGAATCATTATAGGTACCTTAATTGATTACATGTATGAAACATTATTGCATTAAATAGAAATTCAATCGTATCTTCTCTTGTATATTTATAATAGTTGAACATAATATTACCAATTCTATAGACAAAATAAACTTTGATATATCCAATTCTTTTTTCAAAATATAGAATTAAAAATAAATATTTTTGACAACGTATTTAGCAGTATAAGGATTACAAATATGAGTTTATGTAAAAATTTCTGAAAGAAACAAGGAATTATTATTTTAAAAATTTCATGTTTTTAATTAATTCAAAAGATTTAATTACCTATATTTTTATCTACTAATTTGGTATGATGTTGATATTATTATTAACAGTAAAACATCAAAATTTATATAATGATAATGTAGAACATTTGAGTATAGAATAAATAGTTATGAATCAATCAATGGAGCGATAGTTGTAAATAAAACAAATATTATTGTTTAATAGCAAATTTGTAGGAATGTGTATGTAAGAGTTTTTTTTCTGAAGTACTTGAAAAAGGAAGAAATGAATAAATCGAAGTAAACTTCAGATTTTACTTTCCAGGAGGAAAATGATTTTCATGCTTCATGCAAAAGTTTCTCTTGCCGTGACAAATCTCATTTCCTTGCAAAACACATTTCACAGAAAATATAAAATAAAGAACAAATAGAGAGAATTGAAGCTTCCTCCGTCACTCTTTCTCCATCATAAAAGAGACACAAATCAACATCTTTCTAAAATGTAAAAAGTAAATTCAACGAAAGAAAAACATTCTATTTCTAAGAAATAGTTGCTTGGTACGTGGTAAGGCTATAGCAATGCCTTATTTTCTTACAGTGTTTACTTTATTTTCACCTGTTTTGAAAGCTCTTTTAGGCAAAATATCAGCTCCCTTAAATACTGAAACAATACATGTTTATATGTACATTTTTCAAAATAATTTGTAGAAAATATATTCATGGTGTAAGCAAATGTTATGCATTTTCTGAGAAGAATAGTTCTTTAATCTTAAATGTTTGCTTTTCTCACTTTAGGAAATACTTAGATTTCATTTTAAATAAAAAGGAGCTAAATTATTCTTAAATATATTTATTTCAACATTGGTTAAGCATCATCACTTTTACTATAAATACACTGTTATTCATATGCTTTCGTGACATTTTGAAAATAAAACACATGCAAGGTTTATTGTTTGCTTATAAGTATGTTTAACTATTTAAATATATCCCAAAGGGATATAGTTCATTTTAAATTAAAATATTTGATTAAGTTTTTATATTTAAAATATTTGACTTCATATTAAAATATTTGACTAAATTTTTAAGTACAATTTTATTTTGATCTGATTTATTAAATATTTACTATATAATATAAATAAGTAATCCTATTATAATTTTACTAGTGAACCTGGAAATTTCTTTTATTATTTCAAAATCGTGTTTTGTTATTATATCGTTTCTAAAGACTTAATTTCCTTAAAGAATGCGGGATTCTATGATTGGATACCGGTTTTGGCATTTCAAGTTATAATGTAAACAAGTACTCTAAGTGATTTGAATATGATTAATTCTCTCTGAAAATTGTGCTAAATCAAGTCACACTGGCTAAAAATTATGTATAGTATCTCAAGATGACTGAAATAATTTATGAATATTTTCCATAAATATGACTCATGTAGTCATTCAATAGAATTCGTAATTCTGTGATATCTAGCAAATAATAAACAAAATATATTCACGTTTTATCCTATAAATAGTGAATCTAGTTGAACAGATATTATTTATAGTAATACTCAATGCAAAAAGTAATCGACATTTTAATTCGGTAGATTGATCACTGGTCACCTCAGATCGCTGTGTTTTTCTAACGGTGTAAAAATCTTCCCGATCTTTATCAAGTGTAATATTAACCAGGCCTCTCCCGACAGCATTTTGGATTGTTTGGCGCTTTCTCGGGAAGATATGTATCTAAGACCGTTACTCATTTTAGATTTTTTATGAATTAGTGGTGGCATCATGGATCTGGTCTGGCTTTGCGGACCAATTGGAGGTTTGAAACAACAACAACAATTCGTTGCATTTTTAAATGCCTAAGGTTGTTGCAGAGGATTCCCATTGAAGCTGGTACCAGTTTTCTTATTACATTACGAAGTGGATACTTGATAATATAACACTAATTATTTTATCGATAACCCAATAATAAACAATATCCGTAGAAATGAAAGTCTGAAGTGCTATAAGTCATTTTAATTTCTAACACATTATTAATGTGTTGAAGTGCCTGACGAGGTAATTTTTCATAGGTAGAAATCCCTATTCATTTTTAGCCAGTAAAACATCCAAAAAAATCTAGTGCTATGTTAGTATACAAAATAAATATAAGAGTTAAGTCAAATTTGGATCTTCGGTTACAGCTGTTTTCCAGTCAATAAAACTATCTGAAAGTTGATATTGATAACATGTTTTTCAGACATCAAAAATTACAATAGTGGTTAGAAATCGTTTCCAGAATAACTATTTAGTTAATGAAAAGTGAATATCTATAAAATATTCTCATCACATCAACTGGATAATTATTAAGGACTTAATGGTTATTATGATTATACAGTTCTATTGTGGAAACGCATAGCAAACACAAGCCTATCGGCATCCTGACGGGAAGATTTTGGCAGTGTCGGGTATGAGTCGGCATTAGCAAGCTGATTTCGCAATAATAATAGGTCCATATCAGAAAACGACATCAAAACTTTGTACTTTAATGTTATCGGAAAAAGTATTGCTACTAATATGGCTAACTGCAGGCAAATTGTAAATGTCGTCTGTTGATATAGGTCTGATTCATGCTTTCCAATTTTGGGGTCGAATATCATACCTAATACTGGTCATATTGCGAAATTGTTAAAGTTAGTGGCACAATGAAATTTTCTCTGAATTCAAGACTTTATGGTTTCAAATGCAACACTGGCAAAATAAATTAGAAATTAAAATTATTGGATGTATGAGAGTTCTTTGTCTTAATATTTAATTTCACATTCACACTGATTATTAAAAAAATTGTTTTATTTCTGCTATAGTAAAATAGATATTTAACAAAAAATATTTAAATAATTAACATTTAATTTTTTTTCAAAAAGCAAATATCTTGATTGTTAAAAACTAAGTTTAATATAAATCATAAATTTATGATCTATTGAATTAAGGAAACTTATTTCTCAAGCGTAAAAAAACATTTTTTTAATAACCATGGTAGCCCAGTGGTTAGGGCATCGGGCTTCTGTTTGGACGGACGGGATTCTATTCCTAATACCGTCAAAGATCCACCGAGTACATGCGATATAGATTCTCGTCAAATCTGTGAAATCGAAAGTTCTGTTGTCAGTCATTGAACATTTACCATGTGTGTAAAAAGTTTGGAGAAAGTTTCCTTCTCTTCAAATCATTCTTAAACAAATTGACCTCTGGTGGTGCCATCTATCGGAAGAGTTTCGAGCTATATCGCACAATGCTTCGTAGTGCCTTGGTTAAACGAAATACGCACCCTACTGACTTAAATTTGCATAGTCAACGGCACAGATATTTTGGCTTGTCCAAGTGTCACAAAAGACAACAAAAAATATCTTAAATATACAATTTGGTTCTATTAAAAATCGTTTTTGTTACCGATTAAAAATGTAAATCTAACAGCTTTCTCATATATATGAATACTTCCGAGGATGTTAAAAATTTTATTTCAGGTAAACAGGAATGTAATAGAAAATATTTAAAATACGTATTTTATAAATATTACAGCTAATATTAATAAACACTATAAATTTTCTGTTTCAAATTGTTAATGATAGTAAAGCAGCAAGTGCAATTTCTTTTAGAGGATTTTTTCTCTAATGCTAGAGATATAGCTATTTTAGACGAAATCTTAAATGCAACATGGAAATGCAGCGAAAGTAATATTGCAATTTGAATCAAATTTTCATTAAACAAATATTACAAAGAAAAAGCAAACGTCGTGAGTTATATATATATATATATATATATATATATATATATATATACTTTGAGTCCACATATTGATTAGCATTGGTAACATATCGGGCAAGCGATCTTTTCGGCTTCGGCGATACCGTTCCAAGGCCACGCCATACTTTGGACCCACATTTGCCCCGAGCGAACATATTGGACGGGTAGTGTTACCGCTTCCCGAGTAGCTCCATTACCACTCGTATCGGCAAGCTCGTTTAGGCCATTATTGTAACCATTATTATTGTGTTTGCTGGTCAGCTAAAAGTATGGAATTAGCTAAATTTGCTGAACATTTGAATAGTTACAAATAATATTTTAATTCGGTAATTTTAAACTCCCGTTATTCTAAACAAAAAATTTTTATGATCATCTATTACTGCTTTACTTTGTGTCAGAGAAAGTTTTATTTTCAACATTTGCATTTACCTAAAAATGTAACAGATTTTTAAATGCATTTTGCATTTCTTGAGCATAGAAATTGAATAAAATGAATTCTTATAAATGTATCAGATGCAAATTATTTTTCCAACAGAGGAATGTCAGGATTAACAATTTTCAAATAAGGCTATTTTTTCGTTCATAAAAAGGTCGGTTCATTCACACATGAGTATAATTCATATAAATTAAGGTAGATTTAAATAAAACCAATTTCGTCTTCTTAAATGAAAGGAATTCTCTATGTAAATAATAGAATATGTGAAGAAATGGAAGAAATAGAATTTTCTATTAAATACAGACAATGGGAGTAACTTGAATAGAAAGTATACTTTTAATAACAGACAATGAATTGGTTTTAAAATTCACACAAAAGCCTCCATGAAGTTTTTCATCGGTACTGAAATATTTTAAATAATATAATTACATATTTTAAAAGATATATATATATATATATATATATATATATATATATATATATATATATATATATATAGAGATAGATAGATAGATACATAGATATAGATAGATAGATAGATATAAAATATTAGATTTTATTTTTCATTACATTTCTGCAATTCATATTCAAATTGAATTATAAAAAATATTTTTTTTACAAAAAAGGAATATTCTGAAGGATCTTTTAGTCAGAGTCAAGTTACATTTTAATCTTTATCCGAAACAGTTTATTTGTATACAAATTGAAATAGATATTTTGCTTAAAAATATTTTGTTTAATTTTTCATTAAATATCTTAAAATTAAATTTAATGTTTTGAAAAAAATGAAGAATTATTGCACTATGTAAATTGAATCAAAATAGCATTTCAATCTGAAAAAAACACTCTAGAATAAAACTATGAATCCACGCTTTTATTCAATATAAAGAAACAATTTATTAAAATTCAGTACCGATTTTTTTAATAATAGGATAATACAAGCTAACCAATGAGAAGGTTATTATAAATGAACACTTTTTAATTTAATGAATTTGTGTGTGTGTGAATTATGATAAATTACTTTTGAATCATGTAATAAGCGTAAAAACTTGAAGCGTTATAATTTCTTAAATTCTTCGGACATTTTAGTAGTCCCTAAATTCTATTCAATATGATATACGTATATAAGATTTCTAACAACAATATCAGAATTAAAAACTAACCATGTTTACGTTAATTTTAGGCGAATAGCATATTTGCATTGTCATTTTAGTAAAATGTTTTCACTATGATCAAATATTTTACTTGATAATCAAGAAATCAAGACTTGATTTTATTGTAATATACAGACCTACAGTTCTATACATTTGAAAATGAGAATAATATAAATAAATATCCTTTTCTTTTATTTAAATCTAACAAATAAACATATAAGAAAGATTATAAGACATTTTGATAAATGTCTTAATTAAAATAAAAGTATAATTACAAGTATTAAGCAAAAATTACTCATGGTTAAATCAAAAGTTACTCTGTAACAGATAAATCAATAACAATTTTATTTAATGAAATTCATTTTTGATACTTACAAAATGATTGGGTATAAAAAGTTATCCTTATGTCAATCAGAAAAGGAATAATTTATTTCCTGTGAAATAATTACTTCCTGTCAGCAACATTTTCAAAACGTGCTTGGATAAATCATTCAATTATCCATTACATTTACTTGAACATTTTGTTTATTTGGCCATAATACTTTAGAATCATAATTTTTTTTATTTATTTCAAGAAATCGATTCAGTAATTTTATGCAAAAAGCAAACTTATTAATAATGATTCAAATGACAACTAAACACATTTACTGTAATTATATAAAACATGTGGCGATAATTTGCTCAATTGGTAACAACTTGAAAATAAATTTTAATCAAAGATTAGTTTATTCGAAAAAAATAAAATTTTAAATACATATCATATCATATAAGTAAGCTATAAATGATATATAAATGCAGTTTAAAATACATTTAATGATTAAATATATACAAGTATCCAGTCTTATCTCTGTTTTTTTTGTTATTTTTGCATGTCTCTGTTAGCCATCAGGGCTAGACTAGGTCCATAACTTTAAACACCCTAAAAATATCGACAACCATCGTCATATAAATCTTACTTCAATATCTCAAAGTACTCAAGGATTTTGTTCTGACTTAGCTTGTTCAGAGAAACTGTTAGCACATGTCTTGAACATTTTCTTCAGCAAATTTTATGATCTGAGGTGACCACATAGAAAGCCGAAGAGGATAGTTTATTTTTGCGTTTTGAATTCGTGAGCCTCCTGGACTTGAGCGCTGATATTAATGGTGCTCAGAAGGAAAAATTCATGTGGTGTTAATCCTGTTATTTCTCGTGAAACATATTGTAAATCGGCACCGAGTCCTAACGAGCACCCACATTGGCCAAGATGTCTGCAGATTCATTTCCTCTAGATCTACATAGGAATGTATCCATTAAAGATGAATGTCATGGGTCATGGGTAGCCTTCTGAATTTGTTGGGTAAAGATACTCTAGCACTGACTCTCATACTTTACCAAGTGGTAGTATGCTGAATAACACTTGACAAATTTCGAATGCTTATGAGACAAAATCCGTATTTGTTGCCCAGTTAGGAGAAGCACAAAAGAATCCAGAGCTTCGTCATTGGTTATTAGTTCACTGCAATCCATGTTTGTTATATATATATATATATATATATATATATATATATATATATATATATATATATATATATATATATATATATATATATATATATATATATATATATATATATATATATATATATATATATATATATATATATATATATATATATATATATATAAATATATATATTATATATATATATATATATATATTTATATTTATATATGTATCTATGTGTGTATGTGTTGAACTGCAAATTGCTTATTTATATACAAAAATATTAATAAAACTCATGCAAATAGATTTTTTAAATGTTAGAAATTCCTCATAATTAAAAAAATAATCATATTATTCAGTTAAAAACAAATAGAAATTTGAGAAAATCCTTGATTCAATGCTAATATTTTTCAAAACATAAGCGTTTAAGTGAATAAAGAGAACTTCTGGTTTTAAAGGGTATTTATATTAATTGTTTTGATGGGAATAACATCTGCAAGGTCTTATTAGAAAAATATTATTACTTACTATAAAAGTATTTAATTTATTATATTCTAATAATAACATTTACATATATGTAGTCAATAGAAATATGATTTATCAATTAGGATATCTAATTTAAAATAGTATATTTTGTTTTAATTTTCATGCAAATAAAAAAAAATTTCTTTGCCGTATGCCATTAGAATTTATAATTTTACTTCATTTCTGAAACTTCTTATATTTAATATGAAAAGTATGATGGGATAAATTTATTTCATAGAGAATTCTCATGTGAAGCTTAAAAATTGCTAAATCTACAATTTTGCTCAGAAATTCCTGATAAAAAGAAAAAAACCTTTAAACAATTAAACAGGTTGAAAAATAAGAAAATTCTAAGTTGAAATTTTCAATGAACTTGGGGAGTAGAAAAGTAAACAGAGGATCCATTTAAGTCAGATTACTAATCAGACTGCTATGATTATATACATTTAGCAGAAAATATTTTTTGTCATTTAATTATTATTCGTAACTCAAACAGCTGAATAAATTTTATAAGGAGTTGCACAAATTTTTGCCTGAATATTTTACATGTACTTAAATATATACTTTTAATATGAAATATTCCAAACAAACAACAAATACTTATTAGAAGATAGTCATTACATATCTCAGAGATTAATGTTCGATGTAATTGTTTTAAAATTAATCTCCAAAGAAATAACAACTATTACTGAATAAATAAATTAACGAAAAAAAAGAAACAAAATTAAATAATACACTATGTTTTTATTACTTTCTTCAAGAATTATTTATTTCTACATAGCATTTTATTTTTGTAAATCAAAAGCATTACTAATTTCTTATAATGCCCCAATTTAGATAAATATTTTGTGTTAAAATTGCTATGAAAAAGTGATATGTTTTATAGGTATAATTCTAAACTTTTATGATAAAAATTGTTTTGCTATAAGTAAGAATATTTTTTCATGCAGTTAAGTAAAATCTCATAAGAAATGTATTTTATGAACTTTTTGTAAGTAAGTTTGCTGATTTACCTAATTATAGCAATATAAATACATAAATTTTGCAAAATAATTTCCCAAACTACATTGCCTAATTTTAAAATATGTTTAATGTATATTCAATGAAAACTAATTTGCAATTCATATTCATCTTTAATGAACAATACACTAATGATAAAATGTTATCCAAATATAAGTTTGAATAAACTAAAAAAATATAAATCTATATTAACATAAATTAATAAATATTAAACTGTAAACTCCTAGCAATTAAACAATGTTATCGCTAATGAATATTATTTGTTTTTACTTCATTATATAAGTTTAAATTATCGTAATTTTGTTTCCAGTTTACATGAAACATTATAAATATTAAATATTTTCAAAGTTGTTCTTATGTTGTTATTTTGATTTTTTTATCTAATGTAACACATGTTATATAATTATTCTCCTTAAATATTTAAAAGTTATATACAATTACCAGAAAAAGTCTGCTTACTAACACCAGCAAACAGAAAATAAATGTACATTATAGTGTCAATTTTTATATAATGCTTGCTTTTCCTTAACAATATCTTAAATATTAGTAACAATTTCAGAAAGATAACACACATTATTAATTACTATTATAATTTTAAATTATTATTATAATTTTAAAGTAATTATAATAATAATTAAAAATTACATAAAAAGCAGTCAGAAAAAGTTTCTGTACAGATGAGAAAGTTCCTTAAAGTAGCGTCCATGGACTGTTAATTAAGCTTTAATATGTAGTTGGAAAACTTTTATGTCTAAGAATCTCTTCCAATCGCTTAAGCGTAGACTGAATTAGCTTGGCGTTTTCTGAAGATGGAATATTAGCACATGAAATATTAGCTCTTTTTAGCATATCTTTCAATAATATGTATCCGAATGTTGGGTTGCATTAAGTCACATAAATATTCTGGGGGCTTAAGCCTGATAGTTGTGGAGGGGTATGCACCTGATATTTTATATTGGACAACAACCAGAGCTCTACTTTGTGGGCAGTGTTTTTTTGGATCATTATCTTGTTGAAACCAAAAGTCATTGCCAAGGTTCAAATCTTTTGCAGTCTGCTTCAAATTTTCATTTAATATATTTAGGTATGCCATATCATCTAATATGGAGTTAATAAAAGTTAATAGATCAACTCCTCTTGCTATCATGCACCCCCAAATCAATACTCCATCTCCACTGTGTTTAACTGTAGATACAATATTTTGCTTCTCAATATTTTGTTGACACAATATTTTGCTACTCAATATTTTGTTGAAACAATATTTTGTTTTCTCCCCACCAGTTTACACCCTTTAATTTCAAAGGTATAAAACGTACTTTAATCAGAGAATATTGCTTTTTCAAAAACCTTAGAAAGTTTTTTAGCATACTTACTGGCAAAATTTAAATGATTTTTCTTATTGGCAAATCAGATACATGGTTTTCTTTGAGCTACACGGTCGTGATAACCAGCTTTCTTAATAATATTTCGAATGGTATCGTCATGAAGAGATATTAAAACGTTTCTCTAATACCAAGTGCTATACCAAGTTGAGATCCAGTAATCTTTGGATTTAAACATGTGGATTTCAAGATGCATATCTTTTCTCGTAAATTCAGCTTAAGATGGTCGGTTACTCCAAGGCTTTAAGATAACATATTACGAAGACTTGTAATTATTGATTACTCTTTGGATGAAAGAATAAGTTCTTCTAACTATCTATCCAATTGCTCGAAGATATTTACCTTCATTACTTTGTCTAAAGATTATTTACTCTCCTCCCGGAACTATTTCTTTTCCTTTAGAATCCATTTTAAGTTTACTTGCTTACAAGTACTATTGTATCATATCAAAAAAAAATACATTTTTTATTATATTTGTTGTATTGCCACCAGAGTTAAAATGAATTAGTAGTAAAAATAAATGCAAACAATATTGCATTTCATACAAGCTTACGGAGGCTAAAAAGATTAAGATTAATTTGCGAATATTTTTGTTAATTTGTATCTGTACGTAAATATTTTATGATAACTTTTTTGGGTAATGTTTAACTATTATTATTATTGCTTTTAAACAATGTGTGTTATCCTTCTGAAATTGTTACCTATATTTAAGGAGAATTGTTAAACAAAAAAGATTTATATAAAATAGAACTAATATTGACATTATAATGTACATTCATTTTCTATAGAAGTTTACTCAGCGTATGTACGCAGATCTTTTCTGAAAAGTGTACATATAAAGAAATTTAATAATTTTTGGTACATCATTCGATAAATATTTTATTAAAATTTATAAATGCTTTATATATAAAACTTAATATTAATATATTTCTTACGGTTACTTCTAGTGTGATCTATTTTCATGAAAATGAAATTAATATTAAGCTTCATGCTGATAAAATTTGCTTCAAAATTACATGGAGACAGTTTTAATTTGAATACAAGTTCCTGCATATTTTTAGTACCTACGTAAATGAACGTGGTTATTTTTTATTAACAGTTTATCTTAAAATAATTAAGAGGATTTTATATTGCAATCTCCTTATCTAATACAGATTTTTGCATATTATGAGACTATTTCAAATAATTGTAAGTTAAATTTATTACATACAAATCTATATAACATTTTAGAAAAAAAAATTTGGACGTATTACTTCTAGCATTAAATCTTTCTCTAACGAAATTTACAACGCTTTAAAGCTTTGTAAAACCAATATTTTTTTAATTAATTTGCTTAATAACTCGCTTAATGGAACAAACATAACGTGTATTCATAATTTTTATGAGTATATAACTTTTTTAAAATTATGTAATTTATTTCGCATAAAATAATTTTTTATGGAAGGAATAGAAGGAGCAACAGCTTATGAAAATTTTATCTCAATATTTTATAGAAATATATAGGTAATTGAATGTGTGTGTACATGGAACACTGCCATTTTTTTTAAACATTATTGTTCGAGAATTATGAAAATCGATTAATTAATTGATCACTGTATATCCTATATAGTGCAATTGACAGTTAAAATTTCAAAGTAAAAATGTAGCTATTTGATTAATTCTTATTTATTTCATTAATTTTGATATTCTTATAACTTACATGCTTAAAGTTTTGATATGTTAATTAATATTCTTAATTTTAAGTCATCTATGCAAAACACTGTGCACACTAGTCAACGAATGTAGAAAGAATCTAGGAATGTAGAAATATATATATATATATATATATATTTCTACATTCCTACATTCTTTCTACATTCGTTGACTAGTGTGCACAGTGTTTTGCATATATATATATATGTGTGTGTGTGTGTGTGTGTGCGTGCATGCGTGTGTGTGTGCGTGCATGCGTGTGTGTGTGTGTGCGTGCATGCGTGTGTGTGTGTGTGCGTGCATGCGTGTGTGTGTGTGCGTGCATGCGTGTGTGTGTGTGTGCGTGCATGCGTGTGTGTGTGTGTGTGTGCGTGCGTGCGTGTGTGTGTGTGTGTGCGTGCATGCGTGTGTGTGTGCGTGCATGCGAGTGTGTGTGTGTGCGTGCATGCGTGTGTGTGTGTGTGTGTGCGTGCATGCGTGTGTGTGTGTGTAATTAATGAGAGAAGGACTGAATAGAGTTGTGTAAAATTTTAGAGAAAAGAAATATTTTTGTATGCCAAAGAATAATTGGATTTCCTTACTCAAATTTATTACAGAATATGTTATCTAATTTATAATTATAAATTTATAACATGTGCATGTAAAAGGCACAGTAACAGAGGAGATTCTGATACAATGCGTTTGATGTATGTTTTCGTAGATTGATGAAACTGAAATTTGTAAAATTATAAGTTAAAATTTTCTTCATACAAAACTGATTTCTATTTTTATATCTCACTTTTATGTTGAAAATACAAAAGACAAACATGTAGCTTAAAAGAGTATAATATTTAGGTAATATAAATAGAAGTTTTTCTATTGTAAAAACCAACACTAGACAATGATTTATAATAAAATAATTTTATTAAATTTATCTGTATTTAATTCAACAATGTAGGGAAACATAATTTTATTTATTGTTGCATATTTTCAATACAATGAAATAATTACCAAAACAAAAGTATACCATTATTTAAATGAATAATAAAGCAACGTTAAATGTTTATAAAGTTATTAACTTATAGCAAAATGTTTGCATTTAGACACTGAATATAATTAATAATTTAAACTATTAATTGAGCTCACGTTTAGATGATTTGACTTTAGGGCATCATTTTGTTGTAGTATTTTCTGAAACTTTACATATATAAACTGAATTATCTAACTAAATACTTATCTTCATTCAACCAACGATGATGGATATCTAGCGAGATGTATTTGACCGACTATTTTCCAAATCAGTGAACCAATAAGTGAAATCCTTAATCGAATTGCAGCCGTCAAACTAAATTAAATTAAAAGATACATATTATATTATTAAACTATTTTTCATAAAATAAGAATGAGTTTTACAATGATTTTGGAAGATAGTATCAGGTTGTTTTTAAATTTTTTTCTAAAATACAGTAAAATCATGCAATAAATTTAATGTGTAAAGTTTCAAATGAATTTTTTGTAATTATTGTAGAGTCATAGTGAATATTTTTAAACCGGTAAATTTTCATATAATTAACTTGTTTGTGCTTAATATTTTAAAATGTCTTGAAAATAATATTTTTAAAGTGTTATAGCTATTGTAAAATGTTACAGTTTAAATATATTACATACAGAGAATTGTAAAAATATTTATGTACAAATCATTGCCATTCATTATAAAAGGAAAATTTATTACGATTTATAGTATTGTTTTGTAACAAGTAATCACTCATAATTTCTGTGACAATTCTATGCTTATTTTTTCATTTAAGAAAGTTCTTCCATGAATACGAGAAAGAAAAATAATTGATGAAATTATGATTAATAATCACTAATAAAAATGATTTATGCAATAATTCGTGAATGAATCATCATATTTATTTCAAATATATTTCTGAAGCTCAAAAATGTAGTACATTAATTTCAACATAGAAAATTTCGCATTACTTTTGTCAAAAGAAATTTTCTATAATGTTTATTTTTTAAAATACACAAAAATTCGTTTTGTTTAACTGTCATCATTTATTGCTTTAAAAGTTCTAGTAATCAAAAATTTTAAAATGTATAGCAGATTAGATATATATTTAAATATAATGTGTGTATGTAATTTTAATAATATACTTTCATTGATAATCTTCATTATGCAATAGATATTTTATTAAAGTTTATGGTAATGTTTTTTAATGAAATATTCGCTCATAATTTATGTAGCAATTTAAAATTTTAGAATATTTGATTTGCTTCTCTTAAAACACTTTTCCATGCAATATTAGATATAAACAAATGATGTATTTAAAAATAAATAAGCAATTTTTCAACTTATTTTAATGACATTATAAGTTTGGTTAAATTTTTATACGCAATTATTAACTTTAACTGCTAACCATACAAGTTTATTATTGTATGGAATTTTATATAATTATAAGAGGATATCAATGTAAATAGAGTTAATTATGTAATTGGATTGTTTATAATAAATAAAACTAAATTAGTCTAAAATTTTAATCGAATGTTTATTTCTATTAAGCAAATATATTTATCATTTTATTCGTGTATAATAAATTTTAAATCACCAATATCATTATACTTAAACTAATACGTTAAAACCCGTTAATATTAAGATGTGTGTATGTATTTAAATTTATTAATTTTTTAAAGTAATAATGTACATTTAAGGAAACAATGTTGTTTGAGGAATTATATTTATTCTACTAAATTTTTAAATAAGTAACGAAAACAATTGTACTACCTGATAATAATGTATATGATTATATTTAATTTTAATATTTTGTTAAATACAATTGTTTTGAAGAGCTTTCTTTCATAAGAAAATCATTAAATCCTTTCCTATGATTCTTGTGGGTTCATGTTTGGCAAGCAGGACCTTTAAATTTAAACAGATTTTTTGTTTTTAGAGAAGGATTTCTCAGATATTTGAACATTTAAGCGTATTTTTTAGAATTTCAATTATAATTTAAATGAAATGAATGACGTAGCATTTTAAAATATCTAATTCCTCCACGATTCGTTTTCAATTATACTCAATACTAGTTTTTCAGAAGCTACAATGGATGATAGTAGTTCATAGAAGCACTGATTTTAAAATTTACATTATGCAGAAGTTCAAATTAATTTTATCTGCGTACTTTTAAGTCTATTATTTTTACTTACATATTGTATATTGGTTTCTAGCTTCTAAAAGTATTATTTATTCAATATTTTGGCTATCTATTTCATAAAAAAGACACCTCTTAATTTAAAATTAAATAATAAATGGATATTATATTAGTAACTTAGGTAGTTTCCTTTTACGAGTATTACTTAAAAATCATACATAAACCTCCAATATTGCTTCTAAATTTTTTTATTATATGTTATGAGCAAAAAAATATTAGTAATTTTGAATTATCTTCAATAAAATGAAAATAATTTTTAATTACGAATATGATTTTGGATATACTTTTTATAAAAAAGTTTATTTTTGATTTTTTTGACATTTTTTTATGTAAATTTACTAAGTCTAAATATGAATTCAACGTTGCCAACAACTTATAAAAATATATAAATATCTATATTTAAGTCCTGAAAAAAAAGGTAACTTTTTAAATTACAATTATTTACTACAAAATAGATACACGTGTTTTGATACTGTAATACTATTTTCAAAAGACTCTTTCAGTTAAAGTTACAGTTGAAATAATAATTATAATCTAGGCCTTTGGTTAGCATATACATCAATGTGTTATGCTCCACATTTTGGAAATATTTAATTGAAATCAGAATATTTAATTGTTAACTTTAGCACGTTATTTAATTTCCTTTGGAATCTTACAATATTTACATAAATTGTAGAAATACTGCTAACATTGTTATACTGTAGATGAACACATTTGAGGATTCCATTTGTTATTATTTATCATCAAATTAAATTTTCACTGTAATGCAATGAACGACAGCTCCAGCTACTCCGCACATTAATATTTTACACTGTTTGAATTTATGAGGCTTTTAATTTTGTTCTCATTTTTCATTGCAGTTATTTCTCAGCAATTAAATAAACATGCGTTTTCTCTATTTTATCCATTCTGAATGGAAAAGCCTAAGTTTGAGGACACTTTGAGAATTCTAGAAATCTTAGAGGAAATCAATTTGGAATCTTTTTTGAAACTTTAAATTAACAAATCCATACGTGTATTTCTAACATTATTATTTACAATAATTTCTAATATTATATAGTATTATTCCTTAAAATAATTTCCATTATTTTATACTATTAATATATTTCTGTTAACATAATTTATAATGTTATCACAGAAATATATATCATTTTTCAATTTCAATAATTACTAGTAATTTTAACTTGAAACAGCCTCATTCGCGTAAATATTCAGTGTTTGTCTATTGAAAATTCCGCTGTAAAATTTAATCACATTCATATATTATTTTGTAAATGGGTTAGTTACAGAAAATAGAACGATTTTTTTATTATTTTTGCATTGAATATATTTTTTAAACATTTGCTATTATGTGTGAAATATTATCTATATAAAAAATAACTTTTTTATATGCACTGTTTAGTTCACTTTAGCCACAGCTAATTTTCAGATATCTGCTATGAAGTATCTGACTTCCAGTTTTAAAAAGTTTTGAATGCTTTCATTTAATTTTATTTAGATGTACAAAATAACTAACATAAAATGTGAACTTTATGAAAATGTAAATAACTACTTAATTTTTTTTTTTAATTTAAATCTGATACTTCATAAAACAAATAAATTTTTTCGCTTAATCTGACAATTATTGTCACAAAAATATAACCTCTTATTTGAATTGTGTACATATTTTTAAATATTTCTTATGTTTCAATTTGGTATATGCATAGAGTTTTAAGAAAGGTTTAGATAAAACAAATTGATCTTTTATTATAGATGTTAGCTTTTATTATTTTGCCAGTTTTCATTCCTTTTTATTACTTGTCAATTTATATATTGTATTATTCTTGTGTGTCTAACATTTTCAATTCATTTGTTACGAAGGGGATATATAATATTAAATTTAAATTAAATTAAAATAATCAAATAATTTCTGTAATAAATATAATGTATGTAATACAATACTGAATTTAAGAAACTTACTTATTTTATCCATACATTGAAGTCAAAAGCTGCCATTAAAATTAAATTGTCTGTAAATTCCTAACATTTATCCTGTACATTCATTGGTAAAGGACTTCTGTAATATTCTCTGTAAAAGACTCATTCAATACAAAGTAGGACAGAAATCTGGTAACCATGAAAAGAATTTCATATTTGCTACAGCTGCACAATTATAATTATTGGTTACTAAAAATATTTTTGTAAAATATCTTTGCCTTATCACTCAACTGCTTATTCTTATCTAAAGGCTTATAAATTACAGAATTCAAAAATAATGTTATATAATAAAAAAGGCAAAAAAATTATTAGGTTGGGGAATAAGTTTGTAGCGTTTTTACCAAAGACTTTTATTTAAAAAAACAATAATTATATCAATAAGTTAATCAATTATATATTCACTCTTTATAAGCTCTTCCCATCTCTCGATCAATTTGTTGATGCCCTTCCTCCAAACATCGCCTAGTCTGGTGTCAAAAGGAGTTGTTCCACCAGTTTTTAAAGACAGAACCATAACCTCTCTTCAACTGGGAAATAGATTAAATTATGAGTTGTGGACTGACGATGGCCAAGTAGAAATTTCGGTCAGCAGCGCATCATCGGGTCTAGCACTACATAAAAACTTCTTTCATACTGCAATGCGTGGTATATATTCAAATACTTTAAAATAAACTCAGGGTCTTAGTTGTAGTTGATACGATGTGATAAATATATAAATACTGAGCTAATTTGCCATTATTTTTAGAATTAATGTATATGGTTGAATTATTCTACAAGATTAACTTGTTCATTTTCATAAGAAATGTAATTATCATCTTGTCTTATGCTCAATGCACTTATTAGGCATTTTTTTCATTTCTTAAAAAATTACAGTATTTTCATTTGTTTAAAAATTCTAATCCAGGAAAACTGTTATGATTTTTATATATCCAATATGTATTTTTATATTTGAGATGCAAAATTAAATATTTGTTGCAGATAAAAATATCTGTACATCAACTATTTTCATAAGAGAATATAACTAACTGTATATTATTGGAAACTAAAATAACTTTCAAATAAAAAACATTTGTATCAAATATGAAATTAATGTTAAGCAACAATAGCCATTAGAAATTTAGTAGTTTAAATAACTCCCATACGAATATAACAAATTTATGTTTTACATTAGCTCAACGTGCTTCAGTTAATTCGTTATGATTTAGAATTTGAATTAATTCAATTCCAATATTACTCCTAATTTCGTAAAAAAAGAGTAAATATTTTGTGTTACGTTTTTAAGAAAACAAAAAATAAATTCTTTTATAAAATAATTTTATAAAGTTAAAAATTTTATATATTTTATAAAGTTTTAAAAATTAATTTATGAAAAAATCATTACTTTGAGACTTATATATTACAATACTAACATAGGGCAATATTATTTGAGAAGGAAAAGCAAATGATGTTTTTAAATCCAATTTGTAAATTACCAATGTTTTAAATAGCAAAATAAATTGCAAAAGCGTAAAACTAGAATATATAAATACATTAAAATGCAAAATGTCTACATTTGGTTCACTATGGTTAGAAAGAATTTCCTATTTCAAGCAAAAAACTTTCCTTTGTGTATGAAAAATCTGTTTTCATTTTAAAATATTGTATGGAAAAATAAAAGACAAATTTTTAGAATATTTTTGTTTCCTTTATCATTTTTGTTAAAATAGAAAAAGTCAACTTCCTTCAAGAACGGAAATCCAATAATAGATCATATATTTTGCTTTTAAATATTTTTGTGTGCTTATAAGGGCTTGTAAATTATATTGGTTTTGAACTACAATATATTTTATTATATTTAGATATTTATTCAGTAAAGATGAATATAAATTGAAAAAGTAGCAACAAATGATTTCAATATAAAGAAAAATTAAACATCTACAGAGGAAAACCAACTTTTTTATTCAAACCACAAGTATTTTTAACTAAATTAAAAATTGGTTGAAATTTGACCAAACACTGATGACAATTAATATGCATATATATTTTTACAAAACCTGTTATAAATAATCTTAACAATCCTTCATTTATAAACGTACTGTATTTATTCACAATAATTCTAAGTTTACCAATGACATTTATACACATAACACGTTCACTCATACTTACAAACACACGCACGAGTGTGTGCGTGTTTAAAGTTTACATTGTTAAATACTCTTGTATATATTTCTATGAATCACATCATTTATAAAATTTCAAATAATTTTGTGAAGTGTATGATCTAAGAAGTAAGAAGATAAATAATTACATAAATAAATGTAAATAGTGAAATTATCAACTGTATCTTTTTGTACTGTTTTAATTAAAAATAAATATTAAAAATTTAAGTTTACATAGAATGCTTAGACTTAAATTAGAAGTACACATTTCTAGATTACATTGATTTTAAGTTAAGTTATATATTAACTGTGTTTTAATTATATATGTCATTATTAATCAAATTATAATTAAACGATTTTTTCAACTAGAAATTAAATAATTTTACAAAAATTGATAGCTTATTTATTATAATTAAACGATTTTTTCAACTAGAAATTAAATAATTTTACAAAAATTGATAGCTTATTTATTATAAATGTTACACCTAGAGTTATTCATTCACAAAACGTATAATAGTACATAAAAATACAAGAAAGAATATAATGAATGAAAAACATTTAATATGTAAAACACAAAATTATCTTTTTTAAATTCAAATCTAATTAGATTAAATTCAACTTAAGTTTTTTTCATATATGGTTGCTTTTGTTTATTTGTAAAAAAACTGTAAAATAATAACTACAAAAATATTGCCAAATAATGAAAGACATATTTGGATTTATCTACTCCTCTTTCAATAAAAGTCTTCACCTCTTATTGATTCATGAAATTTTTTAGTCATTCTGAAAAAAGATTCAAATAACATAAAAGAATTTTGTAAAATAGGAAATCATGGAAAAATTTAATAGTTTATAAGGGAAATAAAATTAATTTTCTGTTTTTATAATTGGTAGCAACCTAAAAACATTCACAAATCTACACTTATAAGCAACTGATATTGATAACTTAATCTTTGATGATTATTGATAAATTAATATTTGATGATTATTGATAACAAAATTATTTATATTTGCCAAAAACAATGTAATATTTTAAGTTTATACGCTAGTGTTTCGAAACTACATTTGCAAACTTATGTAATAAATTTTTCTTCAAAAATTAAATGAATTTTAAAAAATATTTATAGAGAATGTTGTTACAAGATATTTTCATTGAATTTTTAATTTCAACGATTAGATTGGGTGTCAGCAATCAGTAAGTAATACAATTATGATAAAAATATTTCATAAAAAATTTATTATTTTTAAAAATTAAAATATTTGAAGTATAGTAAAGCTCATTAAGAAAACACAAACAAACGAATAAAAAAAATTCAGTGAACTGAATTTGAAATCTATATTGCTCAAAATATTTTTGAAGCATAAATATATACACCACATGAAGAATGTAGATTTAATTTTAAATTTTATTAATCTAAAACATATTTAACCTGATTAATAATCAATTTTTATTTCTTCTGTCAAACCGTTTTCAAAAAATATGAAGCATAGGAGCTAATAAAAGTAGATTTACATGTTGATGAGAAACTTACCATTTAAAATAACTTTTTTTAGCTTTACAATTGATTTTAGTAGACTATAATTTGTATCAAATGATTAATAAAATATTAAAAGTAATTACACTTAATGATACATTATTTAAATTTGATGTCTAGAAACCTACTTACATCATATGGTCTTAAAACCCTCTTTTTATTAGTCAAGTTAAGCATAAAACATTAGAGAAAATGTTAACTTAAGTTAAATATCTAGAATATTATAAATATTAATCAGTATTTTTGTCACTTATGTTTGAAAGAAGTGGATTCTTTAATTTGCAGATAATCGAAAGTAAAATAATTGATAAACGTATTTAATATTAAAAAATCAGATATTGTTAAAGTCAATTAATAGAAAATGATATTCTCATTCGAAATTCATGCGATTTTAAATGAATGTGTGTATAGAAATCAAATAATCTGAAAATATCATTAAGTACTTTATTTTTTCATGTGACATTACATTTGTTCTTTTATTAAACATTTGTTTTCATATTAAATGAAAACTGAAGTTAAACTGTACATAAACACACGTCAAAATGTTTGAGTATGAATTCAATGGAATAATATTATCCAATTTTTAAATATGTAATTTATTTTATATTAAAAAAATGTATGAAATTTCGAAAATTTCTTCAAATTTATGAAAAAGTTTATACTAAATTAATGAGTGAAATAGAAATATATTTTTATCATGAAAAGCAATTATATTATTTACAAAATATTTACTAAAATGCGTAATTTATTAATTTTCTGAAGGTAACGAATTTAATATCAGTAATTTAAATTGAATACAGAAAATTTTTTATATACTCCTAAAATACTGAGAAATTTTGAAACGTATCATTAGGCATTACATTTATTTTATGAAAAAAGACATTTTTATATGCATTAATTATTTATGATCTAAATTAAAATTACTAAGCAGAGAAAAAAATGGTTAGTATATTATTTTAAAGTTTATATTATTCCAAATAACAGAATTTAGTACCATTATATATTTATTTGCTCAAATGGTGGACTAAAAATGTAAATCATATAAAATTTTTATTTTTAAACATTTAAATAGAAAACACTTATGTTTCTAGTTATCATTCTGGTAAATATATGAGAAAGTGCTTATGTAATACGTAATTTTAAAAGCAAACTTATTTAATTTACTTAAATAAACTACCACGTTGGATGATATTATTTGTTGGTTAAAAGAGACTTCAAATATCTGATAAACATCTACCAAAATATACTACAAGAAAATTTAAAAAAGTAAAATTATTTCTAGCTTTTTTAAATAAATTTGCAGTGGTATACTAAAATTTATATCTTTGTAATTATTGCAAATCAAGGTTTATATTTTGTTAAATTTTAAGTAGTGAATCTCTATTTTCACCAATTTTGTTTAGTGTAAAATATTTATTGGTAACTTAATGTCATTGATATCAAAATGACTGCGTTCACTCTAATTAATTTACTAAAATATTTTTCTAACCATCGATAGTAAAATAAAGAAAAGTATTTGCACTTTGTTTGCTTTTTTTTTTTACAAATTTGGAGAAACTGATGTCGTATGAAAAAAAAACAAGAATTCAGAATCTAAAATTTATCAGTTCCGATAAATTCATTTCTAGGTTAAAAGTTTAAATTCCCTGGGGACAAGTAAATGGATAAATCTTTTCAAGAGAAAATCTTTGGTGGAAAGTTTTAAAACAGTTAATGTGAACTTTTTAAAAAAGATACAGAAAAAGTACACTATTTTAAAGATTTCACGGAAGAGTTCGATTGGAAATGCAAAGGTTTAAATCCTTACATTTGAACTTTTGTAGGATAACTTGATCAAGGAAAATATATTTAAACGTTCTGAAATTTTAATGAAAATCAATATCAGATGCACTGAAATAATCTTTTCCTCCGTAAAATGTATTCTTATTGAAAAATTTAAAATGTTTAACATTTTCATTCACTAATAATATTTAAGTCGCTCAGCACATTTTATTATTGTATTAGGGAAGTAATATGATTATTTAATTTTAGTCAATTTAAATATAATCCCTACCTTGCATTTATAGCGTTGAGTAAATGTAAGTGTATACATTTTTCACTGAACTATAGTTTTATTTGGATTGTATTAAATGATTACTAAAAGGGTCGCAAATATTTATTCTAAAAAGAGTAATATTTTATTTTTAACAATAATAACTTTAACATTGTTATATTACTATAAATTTTTGCATTTATTATAAAGTCGTTATGTGTAAAATGGCATTTTAAAATATCTAACACTTTACGCTTGTGTTAATTGACAGTGAGATTATAAAATGTGTTTCTTTTTCTGTATAAAGTCTTTATTAAGTTCTTTCTATTTTGTTTTGCATTCTTATTTTGTGAATACAATTAATTATTTTTAAATTATTGAAAAAAGCCCCTTTTATATTTATTTCTTAAAAAAATATATATGTCACAGATTATAATTTATTTATATCTTTGAAATTCTAACCTTATGCCAAAAATATTGTGTATTGTAAATGCAGTTTTTTCTTTAATTATATCAGTGTATCATTATTTTAAATTAAAAAGAAATTAATAGTGAAAAATATTTCGTAAGTCATTTCTAACTTTTATGTATATGCTGAATACTTTTGAAGTCAAAACTAATAAAAATTGCTTCTATTTTTATTGTTCAAATATAATAAGCTGGTGTTTTATTTTATTTTTCTGATTTATTATTTCATACTATAAAAATAAATTTCATTATTATAAGACGCAAATCCCAACATCTTCGTCCTTTATATACAGTTTGCTAGTAATATTACAATTGTTTCTGATGTCTACAATACCAATTATTTGTATACCTGATCGCCGCAAATTTATGATGTATAATTTACATGATTTGTATGTTTCTCATACAAGTTTCACTTTTGAAGTAATGTAATGCATCGAAAAACGTTTACATATTTTATAGGCTCTTAATATTTGTTTTCCATTTCGCAGTTAAATATAAGATAATAAATGTTTTAATAATACATATACTAATAATATGAATATTTCTTCAATTTCAATGGAATTCACAAATATAATATAAATACACGCTGTCCAACATTGAAAATGCAACACCAAGAAAGAATTGAATTAAAGTGATGAAACTTTTCAAACAGAGAGAAACAGCAATGAACAATAACTGATTTGCATTTCGAAATAATATTCAAAACACACAAGGAAAACAGGGTCGCGTAAATAGGTTGTAGGACCACCGTGAACGGCGATACTCAAAACAACCATCAATGAAAAGAGTCAGAGTGAGGATGGTATCCTGAAGAAAACCCATCCATTACATGTCAAACATTTGCCAAAAAGCGTTTTCTAAAGGAGATATTGGCAGGACCTGCAAAAGACTTGCAATCATATCCGAAACATGTTCGATTAGTGAGAGATCTGGTGAGCTCCTAGTTCAGAAGAGCAGGCGTACTTCTTGCAGGGCATGTTGGCTGCTGTGACAAATAAGCGATCTGGCATTATCCTGCTGATAAAGGCATTAAACAACCAGCAACACGAATTAAACAACGAATGTAGGGGTGCATCATCGGCCGCAGCGTATAATCCCGGTAACGTTGAGCTGTCATAGTGACATGAATACTAACTCAAGTTGACCTGGAATCATACGCAATGGAACCCAAAACCATGATGCCAAGTGGTTGGGCAGAGAGACTTTCCACAATTGCTTCAGGATGTTATCTGTCTCTACGTCGACACCACAATCGAAAGCGGTGATTCTTGCTGTAGAAAGAGAAGAATGAGTCATCCGAGAAAAGAATCCTTGGATGTTACCCCATCATCCACATCACTCTAATGAGAATCATTCCTGATGTTAATCTTTATGCTGTGGGTCAATGGAAATCTTCTTATTGTCCCCATGAGCACAGACCACTAGCAAGCCATCGATGGCAAATGGTTCTCCTTGATATGAGAGCATCCCGAGTGTCTTGCATATGCTGTAGAATTTTGGTAGATATGCTTTGCTTGGCAACCACGGTCTCCTGTCAGACGCATTGATTCACAAGGGCTGAAGTTCCTTTAGATGAATCAGCAAGTTACTAACATTTCTAAGTTCCTTGTACCAACCATCTTCGCCAAACGTCGGTGCACTGTAGAAGCATTTAGGTAACTGAAAGAACAAAGGCCCAAACTTTCTCTCAAATACGATATAAGCCCGTTTATTTGCTGGAACTGACTCCAATGATATGGCAATCTCTGCAATTACAGGCGTCTTTTGTGACAAGAATAAACTTTCAATGATTATTTTTCGAGCAGCATTAATGTTGAAAATATTGCTCATTCTGCTGGTTCCTCACTTTATATCTTATCTTATGTGCACTTGAGAGTTGCACATTTCAGGTTATTTGCATATAACTTGGTAAAATACTTAAACTCTTAAACTTACATAATTTTCCGGCTACTCCTTCTTGGTGTTGAATTTTCAATGTTGGGTAGTATACATAACTTTAAATAATCTTCATTTGTTTTAATGTATTTATTTTAAAATGTAAACATTTTAGTGATTTAAATTTTAGAGTTGATTATTTGTTCATTATGCACAAAATTAAAATATATATACATATCTTATATTCAAGTTAGAAATTATAAAATTCAATAAATGCAGTTGTAAATATCCGTAAACAATAAAGATTTTTTTAAATAAATAATATTATTTCAGATAATTTTATTACATTTAGTATCTTAATTTTAAATATTAAATGATATTTTGAAATAAATAGGTATATTTTGTAGAAATAGAGAGATAAATTATTTTTATATGCATCTGTGAAAAGTCTAATGAGTATATGGAAATTTGTTAAAAAAAAATTGGTGATCAATTTAAAAAAAAGTAACTGCTTGTTTTGAATTTTTCATATTACGCACAGTAATATTTTAATCATCATTACAAATTAAATCGGTCAATAGTTTTTGTGCGAGTTTGATCTATTTCTCTTTTTTTAAATACGAAAACTCATTTTGTAAATGTAAAATGTTTTAAATATAATTTAAATTTTAATCAGATTCCAATTATATAAGTAAATCTACTTAATACTGCCTATGTTTTAACTTCTCAATTTTGGAAATTCATATGTAATAAGATTATGAATGTAAAATATTTATTTACCCAAATCATCAACTCTAAAATTTATTTGAACATAATTCAAGTTTTAATTCCTTCTCTGCAATCGATGACTATTATAATTGGTTTTAGACAGTCGGAGCAACTTCAAACTCGTCATACTTAAAAAGAATATTTGACATAATATGAAACGGTGGCAACGTTAGTTAAAGAAACGATGACCCTTTTATTTAATAAATTACTGTCATCAATTCATTGATGATCATTTAATCTAACGAAAAGATTAGTTTATTGATTACTCTTTAATTTAACACTGACAGTTATGAATTCCTTAATGAAAGTTTTATCTCATTGGGCCTATGTGTAACCTCAGTAAACGGAAATTGACTGTCAAGTTCTGGAAACACGGTTGATTTCAAGAAATCCTAACTAAAGACATTTTTGTCAATGACACCAACAATGTTGCAAAAGGTATTAAAATCTTTTCCATTACAAATGGTCATGAATATTTTCAATATTTCATATAAGAAATGATATTATAAATAATTTCAATGAAATTGCAAGTTTTATTATATATATATATATATATATATATATATATATATATATATATATATATATATATATATATATATATATATATATATATATATATTATAAAATGCAGGATTAAGTAATATTACGAGTTACCATATTCTTCCTGACCAATAATGTTTTAACAGCTTAACAGTATTTTTATAAGTGTAATTTTGTGTCTCTAACAATTATACTTTAGTGATAGAATAAATTCCACTTGTTACAGATTTAAAAGTAAATAAGTAAAACCAATGAACATTCTTTAGAGTTGATGATCCTTTTGAATAATATCTGCAAATTATATAATACGATAAATGGATGAGTTAAATTGCATGATGCAATTTCAAATGAAATTTATTTCCTGATTTTTAATCATTTATGTAGTATGATAAAAAAAAGGATAATTGTTTCACTCTTATTGAACATTTATCCTATCTTCATAATTATTGCATCTTCTATAGACAAAACTCAAAATCATAAGTAGCTTAAGAATAATTAAAATTTTAATATCATAAATTTTGCTTCAAAGAAATATGTAATAAAATACAATAAATCAAAATATTTTCTAAAAAATATTCAATTTATCAGATAAATATTAATGACTTATTGAAGTGAGATAATCAAAAATGTGGATCATTTTAATAAAACTGCCTTTCCTTTTAATAAAACATATATAAAAGCCATATTTTATGTTTAAGAATACCGTGTTTATTTTTATAGTATTCATTTGAAACAGAATATGTACATCGAAAGCAGTTTTCAAATAATACGATTTTATATGATGCATGGGTTAAACAAAATGTTTGCAAAATAAAATGTATAAGGATAGTCATTTCCAAACAATATCACTCAGTGCAGTTTGTTCACTTTTGTCTGTTTGATAGTAAAATATCATGGCAATAAACGTCCTATATCATGTTCATATTTTGTATTTTTTCACTTTTTCCCTCTTTTGATATTTGTTTCAACAACATGTGCTTTCATTCATGGACGACAATACTTTTCTAAAAGTAATCTTATAAAATATTAGTGTACAATATATTATTTTTAGAAAAATCTATGACTTTCTTTATATTACACTTCGCTAGATATTTGATAAATAAATGTTGTGTATTATATTAAATTTGCTAAAAATATTTGCAAAAATATCATGTATATGCTTTTGAGGTATGATTATCCTTTTTAGTAAAATTTAAATGCATTGTTACTATGCGTTTCTGTCCATAATATTGTGTCGAAATATCATTCATAGTAATCTGAATACTCCTTCTTATTGATATATATTTTCTCAATTAAATAAAAGAGAAAACATAGCTTTTTTCTGTCGTATATTTAACTAAATTAATAATTTTACGTCAAAGACTGACATTAATAAATCTCATTTTTACGTATTAATTTTTATAAACGCACACAGACAGTTGACATAAACTAGAACTCATTTCATGTATATAAAATAAAGAATGCTTTATAAAATAAAGAATATTTTAACTAAGATAACCTATAATTTACTTAAATATTTTAATTAAGATAACCTATCTGGTTTTAATAAATTAAAAAATTTAAGCTGATTAATAATATTTTTAGAGAGCGTAAAATTATTTAAAATTAAAAATGATTATATTATAAATTATATAATCATAATATTGCAATTATGAATATAAATTATTTTTGATCTCTTCAGAATAGTGGATGGAATTTTGATTTTTGTGATTAATGCTGTCTTAATTTTAAACGAAGATTTTGTCCGTGTGGTTGATAAATTTACTGCATCTCATGATTTCTCCAGTAAATATTTTCCCTATTTTTGTACCATATTATATATGAAATAAGTTCATACCACTTACTTTTTCATCGTAATAATAAATTTATCAAACAGAAAAAGCGTTATTAGCTTACTGGAATTGAAATAATTGAATGCTTTCAATGATGATTTTTACGTATGAAAATTATAAAATAATATTACTTATACATTAGTTCATTTAGGATTTATGAGTAACCATAATAAATACCATATGCAAAAATGCTTTCAATTACTAATTCACATATCAATATTTTTATAAAAATTTAAATTTAATTTACTGTAAATAAAATTAACAAGAAAATTAGGAAGATTTTACTTTGACTAAAAAATTAGATTAACTTTATTTCTTTCAAAATTAATTTTATGATATATAGTAATTTATTATACGTTATTAACATTTTTTTTTTGCTAAGCAATTTTTAATATTATTTTACAGAATTAATGAAACTTCAGATAACGCTTTCAAGTAACAGTTTTGTTAAATTGGAGGAAAAAAATTATTGTTTTAGTGAAAAATATAAGGCAAAAAATAAAATTCTAAATTAAGTAAAAATTAAGTAGACAAAACTAAATTCGTTAAATGCATATATATTCTTTTTAAAGTATTTTAATCACATTAATTTTTTAGAGTTTAGGTTTCGTTATGAAGTTTATATTTGAACTCACTGGCAGAAACTTACTTTAAAGCTAAAGCAAAAAAACAAAAATAAATAAATGAATACAGTGAAGAAAAATATGAAAATTTAACTTTTTCTTTCAAACATATTCCTGTTAAATTAGTCTAAATAGAAAACATATATTATTTAACACATGCTCAAGGTTTTCAATTATAATTATGAAGCTGATTATTAATAAATTCCATTATTTCATTTCTGTATTAAAATATCTTTTTATATTAACTTCGCATTAATTTACTTATATCAATCTTATATTACAAAAGTGTGTATCGTTAATTTTGTAAATTATTGATTTTTCCTTACAATATTTTAAATCCCTTTTGTTATTAATCTTATATATTTTACTGTATGATACATGTACATTTTGATCTTTAATCCTTCGCTTGAACATATCGTCCAGTGAAAGATTTTCTTCCTCATTTATAAAATGATGTACAGTATAATCTGTAAATTATAAAATTTCCTTCATTTAAAATATTTGAGCATTTCAATTACTCTTACACTTATGAAAAAATGTTAAATGATTAGAGTATACAACTGGCAAACAATTTTAAATAAATTTCTTACATTCCTGATATTATTTTGAGTATTTCTTGACCAACAATATATTCTATTCATATTTCTTGAGCAAGATAAAATAAACTTAACTAAATGTGTATTGTTATAGAAACACATTATTTATTATAAATATACACATATCTGTGTACGTTGTATAGTAATAAAAATTATCTTTCTCCTGCAATCTTGTTTTCATCATGGTAAAATAAGTTTTTAGAAGAAATAACTTACCACAAGTATTAATCACTGTCATTCTGTTCATTCACTACTAAACTAAGAATAAATATAGAAGAAAATGCATTACATAAATTTAAGGAATATGTTGAAATATAGTAATAGTATTCTTATCGTAACAATAAAAAATGGTGATTAAAAATTCTTTTTCAGAAAATAATTTTTTTAGAAACATTTTTCATTCATGATGCCAGCTATATTGTGCAAATATATAAATAAACAAGTTATATTCCTCCAGAAATTTTTTTAAACAGTTTCATTTTTCAATTAAATGTATTTATATTTGACACTTTGATGGTTTTAATTCAATTTACAAGCTATAAACTACCTAAACTTGTCAAACATGTATAGAATCTTATGATAATTTCATATAGTTTACTTACAGAATGGTTATGTTCTCTTCATATAGTTTACGAATGGTTATGTTCTCAGAATGGTTATGTTCTCTTCATTTTCCGTTCAACTTGTACTAAAAAAACAATTTTTAGCTACAAGAACATATTTTTCTTCTTTTTTTTAATCGCACTCATATATTAATCCAACTGAACAAAGTACTATTCTTAGGTTAAAACCAAAAATTAAAATTTAGTATTTTCATTATTATTTTTTTTATACTTAAGACATACAATTTATTAAAATGTAATTTCACTTCCAAGAATTTCAAAATTTTGTGATAATTTTTAAAATTAGATGATAATGTTTCATATTAACAATGATTATCCATAAAAATATGATTTATAAACATAAAAAACGCAATTGTTATTTCTGTACATGTAAGAATTTGATTTCCAAACTTTACGGATCAGAAATTAGTACTTTAATACATGTGAAATGTATTGGTTACATTTTACAAGAAATATGTAATTAAAAATGAGAGGAAAATAAATAAAAGCTTGATACTTCATTTGTACATTAAATGAAAAATCTTAATCTTTCTACTTGACAGCAAAAAAATTTAAATTCTTAATTTTTTTGCTGTCAGCAGCTTAATCTGAAATTTCTTATCATTGTCACTAGAGGAACTTCATTTCAAAAATAGGTATATTTACTCTCTGAACAACAGTTTTGAGATTATATTAATATTGTAAAATGTTTCGTCATTTTTGTAAATATCAACTATTTCTCATGTGCTTTTCTACATTTTATGATTTTAATTTGTTTTACTATAACTTTTTTCTTCTGTGTTTATATTTACGATTCTATTTTATTTTATTTTTGTTATTATTATTCTATTTTATTTCATTTGTATTTTTATTTACTTCACTGTGATCAATGTTACTTTTCTTTAGTTACTTTAAGCAATGCTCATTTAATTGTTGAATATATTTACTCAACTTGTTGTTTGTACCTCACTTCATAGCATAAAGCTAGGCAAACTTTTAAGAATACGTCAAAGCCACATCACTAACTACTTGAACAATTATGATTTTATAAATTTCATACTTTGATTAATTATAAGACACCCACATTTCTCGCAGAAACGTTTCCTATGACGTAACATAGCAAATTATTTATATTTAACAATTAATTTGGATTTATTTACTACATTAAATTATTTTACGTTTTGACTTTTTTTTTGAAATAGTTCTCCATTTCTTAAAACAAAGTCCACATTCCTTATAATATGAAATTTTTATATATTAATTTTATCATTTCTTTGTACTTTTTATTTTAAAATTTATAATCATTGATAAATAAATTGGTGCATAAATTATGTAAGAATTCTATCTAGTGAAGCTCTTTCATATTACTTACATTACTAAAATATTATGAGGTAATTCATAATAGAGGAATTATTTTTTTATATTATACAAATATTTTTGAATTTTATTTATTAATTAGCGTCATATTATAAAAGTAAGGTAATAATATCTTAAATACAACATTTCACATATTTATATCTCTACAATATTTCATGATACAATATTTGTTTGAAAATCTCTATTTTTTCATGTGTAAAATTATTATATCATTAAAAATACCAATAAGATAAAATAGTGAAACTTGCTTAGCTATTATTATTCGTAATAAAATAAATAATCACTGCACATTTAATTTGTAAACAATTTTTAATACAAATAAAATTTATTTTTTGATAAAATAAATATGTTAATTAAACGAAATATACGTGACAGACATTTATTTACTAAGTTTGAGGATTAATATATTTTATTTGTAAACAATGTAAAATATTATTACACTTTAAATTAGAAAAGTTTTCTTAACCATTATTTTTTTTATTTTTATAATATTTTACGTAAAAACATAAGTATGATCAAATATAATGCGCTAATGAAAACACATAATACATGATAGTAAAGATTGAAAACTGGGTTGTAAAATTTGTACAATAATTTTAAATGGAAATATGGATATAAACTAGTTAATAATTAAATAATTAAGACAATATCAAGAATATAAAATACCCATATTTTTAATAAAATATATTTTCTTACATAATTAAAAGTCATATAGAAAAAAACCCGACAAACCGATGTGTGTGGTATGCAATACTAAATAACGAAATATTGTATTAAATTTTAATAATATCCTGAATCATATAATTATAGCTATGAAATTTCCACACTCATGTTTTAAGCAAAATGATACGAAATATTCCTTCTGTTATCGCAGCAAACAATGTACAGATATTATATTACTAATTAGTGCATCTATTAGAAACAAACAAATGGCACAAAACAACCATATAATTTGTAAGTAAAAAATTCAAAATAATGAATAGGCTTTTTTTTATTCATATTACTTAAAAATTTGAATTAAATGTAGTAAGTAAACCAAACTTATAAATAATAACTTTAATAATATTATAAGGCTTAATACAGAATGAAATATTTTAGTAGGAATATGATATTTTGGCTTCATCTATTAATTTTACTAATTTAATGAAATTAATCTAGTATAAAATATTAAAAATGGTTATAAAATATTTTTCTTCAACTTTTTCCTCTATTGTTTCAACTATTTAGCATTTTAGGACAAAATCTTTGAAATTCAAAGTGATATATTGAATTGTTTTATTCCCCTGGATATTTCCTTGATACATTTTTATGTCATATGCTAATATAGCACACTTCTCAGTAAACTATTTTTAATATTACATTGTTAATGTGTAACTTACTTTGACTATATCCTTATATATTAACATATGTATGTATATAGGCAAAGTATTTATAACATCATAACATCCTAATAATAGCATATAAGGACCCCGGTGAATATATACAGATATAAACAAAGAGTAAGTTACACTTGAACGAAGTACGATAAAAAATAATTTGCCAAGAAGTGTCATATTTTAGATATGACACACGTACAGCACATCATACTCTACATAATCTCTCACTTGCCTACGTATTACCAATCTCTCGATACCCTGTAAATAAAAAAATCACTCCTTGGTCTTTGATCCTACTCAAAACAGCTGTCTCAACCTGGTTATCGTTGGAAATATGTCTTATACATAATTGTTCTTTGAGCATGCCGAACACATGAAATTCGCAGGGGGGATAACAAGGAATCTTTCATGAAGGGGAATTATTTTAACATTTTTTTGACCAGATCATTCAATTGTGATTGATTGCCTTGCTATAGATTCTATTTCAAGAGCAAACGGAAAAGTACCTTTCAAGAAATTTCATGTATCGAAAGTTAAAAATAGAAATTATACTGAGGAGAATTAACCAGATTAATAATGCTTTTTGTAGACCTGAAAATTTGAGGGAAGACTATCTAGTTTCATTTTTACCTCCTAAATCCTACCTTATGCCTGGCTGAGGATCCTCCGTTTTGCTTCTTTCTAAGTAAATTACAGATTGAAGCATTTTTTTTTTAATTTGGAAAAATATGGCCTTAAAGTGTTTGAAAATAAAGGGAATGATTTGTTTTTAATATCTAAAATATTTTAAACATTTGAAAAGTATTTGTAATTTATTAATAATTGTCAAAGAAGAATCGTAAATTTCGCATTACTTTTAAATCTAAGAACATTGTATCTGTTCTTCCTGCTAAATAAGATTATAAGATTTTATCATAAACAGTTTTATTTTCAAATAATTGAGAATTAGTTTCAATGTTGAAGACAATATCCACTAAATCATTCTATTATCTCCTTATCTGAAGGTACTGTACCACTTTTTGTTTTACTTTTGGTTGACAGTCGAAAAATATGCCATAATTTGTAAAATGTTGCTGTTACGAATGTTGTTGTTTGTAAAATCTGCTGAAGTATGCGTCTTGTGTTTTATTTTATTATTAAATTTTATATTTTAAATTTTGCTTTCTTTTAAACTTATTCTTAGTTAGCATTACGAACTATATACTAATCCTTTAGATATCTAGATTACCAAAAAATTTCCATAGTTAACAAATCTAGGAATTCATTCATAGACGACACTTATTTTGATAGAATAAATTTTGATGTATGTTGAATGTTAAAATGTGTTGATATGTTTAAAAATCAATAACTTGTTGGAATAAATCTATTTTAAGATTTCGACCCAGTAACTAACTGCAAAGGTTCTTGTATTATTCATGTATTTCTGTACCAAATAGAAATTTACATTGAAAATTTAAAATTTCTACAATTATTTTCTGGATTCTATGGAAATTTATGATGCCAAAAATTTTAAAATTGTTATCATCATAATTAGTATTTGAATTTATTCGAAGTAGCATAAATGACAAATGGTATTTAAAGTCATCTATTTTAATTTTAGATGTACATAAAATTTCGAAAAAAATATTTTTCACTAAATAAAGAAGATAACTATTTCATTTGTATTCAGCACCTGGTGTGAAGAACTTTAATTACAGAGTCCTTCTGGCAAAGGAAAGTCTTTAAGAAATTATTTTATCAATCTATCATTCTAGGTTACATGAAGTTCAGAAATGGTAGACATTTACAGCACTTGATTTCTTATCCAAGAGGAAGAAAAACAAATAGATGTATGGGATATGTGTGCATTCTTTTTACTACAGTGGTTGTTTCAGACTAACACTCAATACTCTGTAAAATTATGTTGAACAGATTATGAGCAAAGACTGGTCATTTCTCAATCAGCACCTGTTTTAATTATTGCTTGTTTTTTGATATTTTAATCATAGCGTAATAGATTTCATAAATGTTCTAAGAGATAAGGTAAGTACAATGGCCGATACATTTAAATAATACCTTCCTTTTCCAATAACTTGTGAACAACAATAGACTGGTGTGCAATTCATTGTCATCTATTACAAGGAAGTATTTTCCAATGGTAACTAGGAATAGACACATATGAGGAAACATCACCTACTTATGATGCCTATCTCCAGTAGCTGAAATTTTGTCGAAAACTTATACCTCAGTCAGCTTGCTCATCACAATGTCACCCTATATTAAAATTCCATGACCAAAGTAACGGTCTTTTTCCATGATGTTACTGGGATGAAAGCATGTAGATACTTCTTTCCAAATCAACTTGTTTTGAGTATGGCTTGTAACACTGAAAAAACGTTCATCAGTTGACATGATTCTGCTGATTTGATGTTCTGTTTATGTATTACTTGCATCTATCTTAACTGTGTAACCGAATTCTAGCTTTTAAAATGATGGAATATTCTGAACGATGATATAATAAGCTATGTTTTGAAGGCGTCTAAATACAATAAACCACAGCACTTATTAGTTTTATTATTAGTAGTTCTGTATACAATTGCTGACCATTGGTACTTGCTGATTATTATTCTCAATAGACCACCACCAATGTGTCTAAAAGCTGTACCTGTGGTTTGGAAGGCTTCTCAAACTCTTAAAATGAAAATGTTCAGTTCCATTGGTCATACTGCTCTATCTTTCAAATTATTTTTCAATGCGCGAAGTTATCCAGGTGATTTCTTCTTGGCTTACTTCCTCAGAAAACTCACTTACTCTTTCAATGGATATCTATAATGGCGTCTTCATCCTTCTTTATATTGTTATCTTACGTTTTGCGTACTTATGTCCATTAAGCTTCACTTTGATGTATTTAAAGTAAGATAGGTTTTTCTGCAACTTTGAAACTATCAGCTGCAATTTCTTGGCGATATGCGTCATCAGAGACACAGCGTTCTGTGGTTACTTCAGTATATCAGAAATTTGATTTGCAATTAATGTAGGTGAGAAATATAATAAAATAAAGGCTTAAAATGAGTTCTAAAGTAAAAAGACAAATTATTTTGAAAAAAGAATTAATAATTTGTAGTTTTTACCTTATCTTACTTGATCAACATAGTCATCGATCGAGAATATGACATCAAGCTTGGCAGCTGAATTTTTTGAGATCCATCTTTAGGAGTTCTAAAATAGAGAGGCATTAAAGGCTAAAGTCTTCAAAATTTAGAAGCCTGAAGCCCAAAATTTGCTTTAAACTACTAAAATGTATTATTTCATTTTGAGAATAACGCTACCACGACATATGTAACACACTTCAGTTACCTCATCGGCAAACACAACGTCACTTCATGCGAGTTTGGCCTTAAACTTATTATCTTCAGATAACAAAAGCGTACTTACTAACCAACCATGCCACCACGGTCACATTGATATGTTATTGCATAAAACTAAAATTTAAACAGACATAGATTCCCAAAATGTTTTAAGCATATTAAAAAAAATGTATTGTTCAAAAAATAATAATAATAATAACTGAGATATTTTATTGATAATTAATAAAATGTGTATTAAAATTGGAATATTAGATAGTGAAAAATTAACTGAATTTATGTAGCTTAGAAGAGCCAGAGAAACCTTCAAAAATGGGTAATAGAAAATAAGCTTGATATGCTTGTAGCGAAAGCAAAATCAAAAGATTACAACAAGCATTCATAGTCTTTTATAACAGATTCCATTAGAAAAAAAAAAAGCAGACATACTTAAAGAAATAAAATTTAAATTGAAAAAAATAAATCCAGCATTAATCACTTTTGAGGGACATAAAGCAAATTCCCACTGCACAATAATGTTATCACTTTAAGTACAACTCATAGTATTGAGTAAATTCTGAATATAAGAATTTTATTGGAAGCATGGCCTCTTCTTATTAAAAAATTCTTTCTAATTCCTTAAATTAAAAATAAGTATCCTTAGTAAATTTATAATGATTGATCTTTTGAAAAAAGTTATCTATAATTCAGTTAAAATTAGGAAAATATAATTTAGCAATAAAAATTTAATAATTGAAGAATTAAATATTGACAATATTTCATGAGAGCAAAATTCGTCTGCTATATCCATATTAAGCAACCAAAAATCTTTATTGTTGCAACTAGTTGACACTTATATAAGTTGCATAGATTATAATACATCAACCTCTTAATTGGAGTTAAACATAATCATTTTTCAATTGATAAATTAAATCGTTTATAAAACTTCACATTTTAGGCAATTGTTGTCATGTGTTTAGACGCTAAACAATGATTTTCTTTTTTTCTATTTGACAATAAATACCATATTTCCTAAAAAAACAAATCAAATACAATAACTAGTAATAGTTTACAATATGATATTGTAAAACCATATCATCAAAAATATCAGATTTCATAACAATCTATAGATTAAAAAAACTGTCTTAAAATACAGGACAATAATTATAAAACAGACTTAAAACAATTCTTTAAGCCAAAACAAATATAGTGTTAGGAATTTATTTTTAAAATATATAAAAGATATTTACTATTATTTGATCCCAAAAATAATTTAAACCAGTAGATGAAACGTAGAATAATTGAACCTGATTTGACATATCACATAGACAATGAAAAATTGACATTAAAACTAACAGTTGTACTCAGTTATCTTTCATAAGTAATGGGAGAGCTGTAAATAAGTGATTCTTTGCATATCGGGTCTAACTTATGTTGCAATATATTTGAGGTTTTTCATCAATTTAAAGAATTTTTCAGAGAATATATAGCAGGTGTGATACATATAGTTTTTAATTTATGAGTAGATGTCATAATTATGCTAATTGCTTAATGATTAAATGCTGGTTAAGTTGACAAATGAAACTGAATATTATTAAAATAACACTAAAATGTAAAAAGAAATATATATTTTTCTATTTTTTAATTGCTTTAGTGATTTTTGAATTTACAATTATTTTGCTTTCATTTTAATGTAAAATAATATTGACACATATAATATTTTAGTGTAAATATTCAAATTTATCAGCAGGTTTGTAAGCCTAAAATAGATTTAAAAGACAAATTGAAAAAATTAAAAAAATAACAGAAGTTCCATGGTCATGATTGAAAAAATTACTAATTTATAACAATAATTCACGTTTAATTATAAAATGATTTCCTATCATCAATTTTTATTTAGTTTCAATAGCGAAGAGCCTTAGATAAGAAATAATTTAGTGTTTATAAAATGTCCAATGTAACCTTATTAATTGCTAAGTACTTATATTGATCAACATTAAATAAAACAATATAATAATTCAAAAGCTATAACAAAAATAAAAATAAAATTCAATGAATATTCCTATTTCAGTTTTGGAAATTTCAGTCCAGAGGTTTGACATATAAAGTAGTACACTTTATGAATGTCCGTTCTTAACTAGGTTGTTAATTGTTGCCCATAATAAGAGAATAATCATGATATGCTATTTTGAAATAGAATTGTTTCACACACTCTAATTAAGCAAAAATAATTTTTTAAATCATAAAAGTTTCAATGCCTTTGGGATGTTTGAAATTCCTTGATTGAAATGTAAATTCATTATATTTCTATAATAAATTTAAATAAATTTATTTTGCTATGTTATTGAAATATTAATATTTTTCTGAAAAAACGTATTTTAAAATTTCAAGTGCTTCTTAATTATTGCATTATGCCTTCGAGAAAAATAATTTTGCTATAAAACCATAAAGCGTTAATTAAATATTAGTAAAATAAATATTTTATAAAAAATTAAGAATAATTTTAATAATGAAAACCTTTTTGAATACATAATATTTTTGATGCAAGAAAAAAATTTTAATTCTATTTTGAATAAAGATATATGCGTTGCAACAATTGCTGGAAAAGCTTCAATAAATAATAAATGACTATAGTTAATAACCATTTCAAGACATTTGGCTAATATAAATTTTTGCCCCTTTTTAAAGAAATGAAACTTAAAATTATTACCTAAAATATTACGAAATAATTAAATACTCTAGATCAAATTATACTACATGAAAATAATTAACACTTATTTATAAAAAGCACAATTAAAAATAAAGATATTCTTATAGCAATTATGCTGCATGAACACTTTTACTTATTTTTTAGGAAAATTAAATTTCGATTGCAAAATAAATTAAAAACAATATTTTAAATAAAATATGCTATGTAAATTTGTGTTTTTAAATTTTTAAATGAGAAGAAAAGAAATATATAAATTAATATATTTTAAAGAAATTTAATAGAATTTGTAAATTAAAACATTATAAGATTCAAAGTTAAATTAAGAATAACCATTCAATATATATATATATATATATATATATATATATATATATATATATATATATATATATATATATATACAACAAAAAATAGTTAATTTTTTCATTTATATATAATTATCACTAACATAAATTCAATATCAAAAACCAATATAATAATAGTGGTTTAATTATGATTAAATAATTTTTTTCAAAATATAATAATACTCTTTATGCACACATAGTAAGTAAATCCGTTACGAAAATAAAATTGATGTTTAACTCAATTAATCATATTAATAGATTTCTTGTGCCATAATATAAATTAATCTTTCAGAAAGCTGATTTACAAAAAATGCTAATTATTTATGAACTTTTGTACAATATTGTCTACCAAAACAATTAAAGGTTACAAGAAACTATGAGGTCAAATAAAACTATTCTTAAAATGCTAGCCTTCTAGCTAATTTTTTACGTGATAGATAGTTACACTATAAAGAAAACAATATAGATTTTTCATCAATATTAACTTTTTGATATTACTAAGATTTTGTCAGATTATTGATTAGTCACATAGTTTTAAGCTTATAAAAATACTCTATTGTCTTAATATGGAATTAATAGTCTATGTTAATATCAGATCATAACATTTAGAATTGAAAATCGAATAAAAAGACACAAAACAATATCTCACCAATATTTAATCAATAATGAATAATCTTCGAAAGAACATATAATCTTTGACCGCTGTATACTTATACAGTAGGAAAGTAATGAAAGGAAAAACGTTTAGGAAAAATATTAAGCTGCCAATGCACTATTTTTCTGTCACATATTACTTTTCAGCTTTTTTATATATTCCAACGCACAAATAGATAGAATAAATTTAGAAAAAGGCCAAGAGTTTTTCCCAGGAAAGATTGGATTTCTGGGCTTTACACACGCAAGATGTTAAATTGCAGTGTTATACTTTTTTTTCATCTGGATAAGAGTTCGTTTATGTTAATTTTGATTATAAGATTTTTGGGGAAAACTCTAATATGAAGTAGCTTCAAATGTTATAAGTTTTTAATATCTTTATCTATGTATCTATCTATCTATATCAATACACACACACACATATATATATATGTGTGTGTGTGTGTGTGTTTGTGTGTGTCTGTGTCTGTGTGTTTGTGTATATATATATATATATATATATATATATATATATATATATATATATATATATATATATATATATATATATATATATATATATATAATGCAGTAGTTTCATTGCCGCCTCTGTGTCTAAGCGAAGCAATACGCTTAGACACAAAGGCAATAAAACTATTGATACCGTCCTGATAAATGTTCCTTCTTTTATTCAATATATAAGCATCTAGGTTGTCATGCACATGCTTCAGAATTTCGATAGACATGCTTTCTGGTGACACTGCTGCCTCTCACCGTATACTATATTCTTCGTGTATTGACTTTACTCTGTGTGCAGCATCACACCGCAAATGTTCCATAACCCACATATTTGCCTCAACAAGTGAATTGTAAACGCGTCCAGGTGTCTGTCAGTCGCGATTTGCTGTAAGGACCAAAAAGCGCTTCTCAGTCCAATCACAATGTTCTTCGTAATCTCATTTGTCTACTGAAACTGATAACGTTGATGATGACGAGATATGCTTTGCTATTACAGGTTTAATTTGTGATAAGAATAAAATTTGCACGATTATTTTAAAATAAACAATAATGGAGCGAAAAATCTCCACTCTGTCGTTTGTACACCTAATATCTTATACGAGGTGCGCTAGAGAGATGAGCATTTCACATCACTAGCATAACATGATCAACAATGAATTTGCATAATTTTATGGCCATTTTTTAGTGTTGTGTTTTCAATACCTGACATTATAAATACTCTCTCTCACATACACACTCATTTATATGTATATATTATTTGGTTTTATACATTAATATAAATATATATTTATTAATATATCCAAATCTATTATTCCTTCATATTTCAACATAATAATTGAACTATTTATAATATAAATAACGTACATCTAAAACTCAACTTTTTGGGCTAGTATTTTGTAAATTATGCATTCTTTGTTTTTGTTTTTTGGTTTAGCAGGTGTGAGCTTCGCAATAGTTCATTTGATAAGGAACATCGTTAAGTTAAAATTATTCTAAATAAAGCAAGGATATGAAGTAATGCCAATTTGATATGATTTGAAAATTGAAGTTAAAGTTGGTGTATTGAAATATTACTTCCAACTGCACTAAACTTCTTAAAGTCATGTAGCTAACACTTTCAAAATTCTTTCATTACAAAGTTCAAAGGCGTTTTTACTCTTGTTGTACAATTATGTATTACATCTATCTGGGATATGAATAAAACAATAAGTTCAAGTTTATATTACAATAATAAGAAAATGAGATGAAAAAAAAGTAAGATTTTTATTCTGTTCCTATTTCTAAAATATGTCATTTGTCAGAAATTTTTTTTAAATTTATCTAACATTTCAATGTTATAACTAATTACAGTTTTTAGTTGTAATTAACTGAGTATATAGATTTTTAATATGCTGCGATCCTTCAAGCTGAATATTTTAAAGTGTCAAATGGAAAACATGCCATGCAGTTTTATATTTAAATCTTGTCCACAGATATCTTCTTGTATATTTTCACTCTCTCTCTCTCTCTCACACACACACACACACACACACACACACACACACACACACATATATATATATATATATATATATATATATATATATATATATATATATATATATATAATGTATATATATATATATATATATATATATATATATATATATATATATATATATATATATATATATATATATATATATATATATATATATATATATATATATATATATATATATAGTTTTACGTTTTACAAGTTTAAATGATGATTGAGCAGTATTTTTATGGAAAAATTATTCTTCACTATTTTAAATTTTTTTTGCAAAAATATATCAAAAAATATTTAAAGTGAATATGTGAGTTAGAGTTTTCTTTATCATTCTATTTAGCTCTTATTGTATTTGCAATTTTTAAAATTGGAACAAAATTTGAAATAGGAATGGTTTCTTAAATTATAAATTTTATTTTGAAAAATATTTTGAATTAAAACTTAATAAAATAAAATAACTTAATTCGTGATATCGGCAAATACATTTCTATATTTTTTCTTATTTAATTTAGGAAAATATTAATATTAAATATCGTAATTATATAATCACCAGTACGATTAATTTGTGAAAAAATATTTTGCAGAAATCAATAGCATTGGTGATACTTCAACGCTTTTTATTGAATGATAAATTAGATGCATGTACACAAATGCATGTTTAATCAATACAATAAAATCAATACAAAATACATGTTTAATTTGTTCACTGAATCACATAGTATTGAAAATTTAAATGGTCTTGATATATATTTGAAGATAAAAGTTGTTATTTATTTTTGCTAAATGCCAACGAATTTTTAGTTTATAACGAATCTTTCATGATTAACCACAATTCTTTAAGTATTAACATTTTCTTTCTTTCTGAAATTTTTATATAAAATATATATTTCACATGTAAACATAACTAAATCTGTAATTTATTTACAAAAGGTAATTTAAGTATAAAATACATAATAATTTTCGCTTTTTATAATTTTCAATAATTACTATAAGCCAAGGATTTATAATACATTTTAAAATTACATTTTATCATTATATTACAAAAGAACGATGAGCGAAAACATGTTTTGCCTGATATAATAAGAGAATTCTGAGTCCAATTTATACAAAAATATTTTCTCTTTTGATCGAAATAATACGTATACATCACTGCACATTTCTCACAATGATTGCTTCGACATTCCCGCATTGTTCGTTGGTATCTTTAAGAAAGGAAATGATCCTGTTTTCCAACGGCCTAATAACCTTGTCAACAAAACACGATACATATAATTTGCAATGGGAAAACGAATCTGGATTTGGTATCAACAGACAAATAGTATGGTATAACGAAGGATGAATACTGCAAATATTTTTACTAAATCGGAATGTGTAGAAAAGAACAAAAGAAATGTTTTCATAGTTATGCTGTAGTTTTTTTTTTTTTTTGTACAATTTATTCATGATTCCTATTTTTTTAGCTGCAAAAATAGTAATGTGTACGTTTTTGGTAAGAAATTTTATAATTTTTGTGGAAATATAGATTCATTTGTTTGACTTCTATCACACAGATTGTAAAATACTTAAGATAATTTTATTTTAATTGAGACTATACGGGAGCGAAAGATATTTTCATAACGGGAAATTATTTTAGAAATCTAGCTCATAATTTCATTTTTATCCAAATAATTTAGGTTTAATTTAATTTGGTTTTTTATTATTAAAATGTTAATAAAGAGAATATGAAACCAGAATAAACTTATTGTAAGATACAACAGTATTTTTATTTAATGTTCTTAGAAAAACTTTCAACATTTTACTAAATTTGAAAATTAATAATTCATTGGGTATTTGAATTCTCAGATGATCCATTTTTCATACATAAAAGTGAAGCTTATAAACTATTCATAGTATTCTTATTATTATCCTTTACCAAATAGCGCTAGAATGCTTCAGAGACTATTTTAGAATATACAGGAAAGTTCAAATGTATATAAGAATAATCATTTATTATCTATCTATTTCACACACACACACATACACACACACACACACACACACACATATATATATGTATGTATAAATATATATATATATATATGTATAAATATATATATTAAATAAATTATTATCTAGGATGTGATGATTAGCAGTTGGCTTCTCCCTAATCACATCCTGGACCGTTTTGGACTTTCCAGAGACGATATCTATACTTACCTCTTCTTCTGGTCCTCGATTTTCCTTAGTGTCAACTGTCTGATGTAACCTTGTCTGACTTCGGCAACACACACACAATATATATATATATATGTATATATATATATATATACACACAATTTTAAGCCACAATCCTATTAAAATTTACATCTCCTAACACTTCTTATATTGTTTTACCAGGTCTGTAACTTTAATAAGCGGATTTTTTCAATAAAAATACGTAATGATTCAGAAAAATTGGATATATTTTATTCAAAGTATCGGCCTACACTTTCTACCCATTTTTGCCATCTGTTAGGTAAATTATGAATGCCATTCCAAAAGAATTGAACGATAATGTGTGAGTTAAACCAGTCGTCGAGCCATTTTTGGACGTTTTCATAAGAATGGGAGTGCTGCTCGGAAAGTGCGTGGCCCATGGATGAAAACATTTGATAGTCGGAAGCAAGGTCCAGTGAGTACGGCGATTCATTATTTTTCCAAGATTATGGCGGGGGATATTTCCCATCCTAGTGCTGCCAAAGTGCTCATTTGGCACTCCTTTTCTAACCTTCTGGATCTTTTGAATGGCTTTCAAGCGTTTAAGAATGACTACTTAAGAAACATTTAATTGTTCTGCCAATATTTCTTGAGTTGGCGTTCTTATCCAATAACGGTTGCAGCTCGTTGTCTTCAAACGTTTTCGGACAATTTCACGTTTTTTGTTCTTGACATCGAAACCCCCACATCTGAATCCTTTAAACCACCGTTCGCAAGTGTCAGCAGATAGAGTATGTACACTGTACATACTCGTTTCTGTAAGAATTCGATGTTCTTCAATTGCGTTTTTCTTCTGATTGAATAACAAAATCAGTACGTGCTCCGAATGCTCTTTTTTTTTGGCTCAAAATTCAACATGTTCACAACCGAAAAAAATATGCTACAAACTCTTAAAGTGTTTAAGCAAAGATGGCGTTTTGAAGCTTGCTGTCACAGTTACAAATTGATATATTGGTTATAACAAAGCACCCAGTACACTATCTACTGGAATGATCTTCATTTTAAAGTTGCGGATATGGTATGTAACGTGTTTATATGTTCAAGTTAGAATCAAGTTTAAAAAATGCGGAATTTATCGTATAAATTTGAAATGAATTCTTAAATTTGTTTCATTACATTTTTATATGCATTATATTTTTCAATGAATATATAAGTTAATGAACTTGTGAATCATTTCAATTAGAATATTTACTTCATTAAGATGAATTTTTCTGACATTTTGTTTTAATACAACGTAAAATTTAATAATTTTGTTTGATTAGAAACATAACACACATCTTTCAAAACTGATTCACTTGCAGTAAAATTTTATGTAATTTTTTATGAAGTATTTTATTTATTTGTTAAAAAAGTAATTTTATTTAATTTTTCAAAAATTCAAATTGCATGAAAATAACCAAATTATAATTTAATAGTTGTTTCAAATAGTCAAACATGATTATATATTTGATTAAAAATGTCTGTTGAACTAAGTAAATTTTTATACAACACTGAGTTTCAACGCTATGTTTTGAAAATATACATTAATCATAGTCACTTTTTTGTTGACTTCAACATTAGAAGCGATGACTTATGAAACTTTTTTTTACAAAAACAAATAAGTATTGATAAAAAGTTACAAACATTCCTTCAGAAAATATTCGTGCATCACCTTTTCTGTTTCTTTCTATTCACATATTTTTTACGTTTGCAAGGGAGAACTTTTTTGTAAAGAAAATTTCAAGGATTTTTTTAGAAATAAATTGGATTCTAGAGTTTTTTTATCACACGCATTGTTAAATTGCTAGAAGTTTTGTTATTCGGTTTCCACTGATAAATAAAATGAAACTCTCATTGCTATGTGCAAATAAATAGAAAATATTATATTAAAACTTTAAAAAATGAGAGTGCAGTTAAAGTGCTTATTATATATATATCAATTTCATTTGTAGTATTTATATTATCTATTTTAAATTTGAAAATATGAATAATTATTTAAATACCTTATATAATATTGGAAGTTTTTTGCTTGGAATCTGCTTTTAAACTACGAAAACCAATTATAATCGATCGTTTTTTTGCTCAACAATGGTGTATCCATTGGTTTTCATAATCCAAAATTTGCCATAAATTCGGCTTTTCACTATGAAGAATTTCAAATTTATAATATCAAATGTTCTCATTGAAAATGCAAAATTACGTTTTTATAGAAAAATCAAACATTATTATGTTATTATGTATAAAAGAATTTTAAAAATTCAAATATAAATATTATTTATAATTATATGTAAAAGAATTAAGAAAAATCTCAGATTTAATTCCTCGAAATGTATATAGTATATATTTTGATGATTTAAATTTGAGATCTTTCTTAATTCTTTTACATACAATTATAAATAATATTTATTTTTGAATTTTTTTTTAATTCTTTTATGCATAATAACATGATAATGTTTGATTTTTCTATAAAAACGTAATTTTGTAGATTCAATTATTTTATTGCCTCCAAAAATGAATGAATAACATTTTATTACTTAAAGATTATACATAACAATCTTGAAATTTACAATTACATTCATAATAAAATATTACTTAAAAATGAGAATTCTACTATTATTTTTGTAGGATTTTTTTTTGTTAAATTTCTTCATTCTACATCGTTTTACTTCATTCTACTTCGTACAATTCGATCTACTTCATTCTACTTCGAGACTCAACTTCTTAAAAAAATCTCTGCGATGAAATCCCAAAGTTGTGTATGCTTTGTTCTAATTATGGGTGACAAATCGGAGAAGTTTTAAAGAACTTTAAACTGAAAGACAGCATGCTATGTCTTTATGCTAAAATAAAAATAAAATTTGATGAAACTTTAATTCTTATCTGCTTTTGAGATCAATTCTTATCTGACACATAATTGCGTTAATGTTTTGCTGTACAATATATGAGATGTATTGAAAGAAAATGTCCACAAACGAAGCAATATCAAGATTTTACAGATTTTACAAGAAATTATTCTTTTAAAAGGCTTCTACTTAGTAAATAACTAGGTTGTTTGTTGTATGTTTTGTTATAAATTTTATGACAAGTTGTAAATTTATACTTGAAAAACTGCTTTAACTACAGTGTAATGTTCATACGTTTGTGATAAAAATAAAAAGAAGGACTCTTATTAAAAAATAAAATGCATTGTTTTGGACATTGTTTTTGTTATTTTAAATTGATAGTTATGATAAACAAGAAGCATGTTTCTAAAGTGAAATCGCTGGTAACAAGAGAAAATCCGCCAACACAGAAATCAATTGCAAAGTCTTTAGATTCATCTGTAGCAACAATAAATAAAATAATAAACCAGTATTTACAACTTAAAAATGCTAAAAAATGTAATGTTCACCAGCTAAAATCCACTTGAGATATTTGGCTCAACGCAAAGCATTTTGTAGAACCCTGTATGAAAACCACTTAGGAGATAAATAAAGAATAAACATTATGACTTTGATGAAGAATGGGTTTACCTAAGTGACTGTAACAAAAAGAGTGTTTTTTACTATAGAAAATGGGGAGAAAAAATGTACAAACTCGTTTCCGTCAATGTAGAGCAAGTTTCAGTAAGAGGTTTATGATTGTCGCAGGTTTCTCCTACAATGGAAAATTAAAAATATAAAGAGTGGAAAGAAATGTTAAAATCAACCCATCGTACTATCAGGAGAAGGTTTTATGCCCAATATTTACAAAAGAAATTTCACTTCTTTATCCCAATGACATTCAAAGAGAGAAACTTCTTCAAGACAAAAACTATAAGTCATACTTTGAAATATACCACTGCATTCCTTGAAAAAAAATGATGACTAATACAGGTATTGCATGTATACACTTTCAATATATCCCTGCGATGTCTACCGACGTTTCAACTTTCGACTATATTGCCTTTGGCGAGTTAAAAAATGCTCTTTCTAAACGCAAACTTACCACGATAGATAGACTCGAAAGTAGTGGAAGAGGAATGGAAAGCAATACCCCTGGAAATATTGCGAAAAGCTCTTCTATCATGGAAATCACTATACAGACTTATAGTCTAGAAAAAAAAAGCTATCAGATCGAACATTTAAAAAAATAATCTTTACATTTTAAACATTAATTAAACGGTTGGGAAATCATTCTAAAAATGAGTTAATACCTTCTCTAGAACTTTTTCTGTTAATAAAACTGATAATAATTTTAGGGAAATTTCAATGACTTTAAGAACTCAGAATATAAAATATAATTTTTTCTTTAAATTTTCTTGAATAAAGAAACATAACTTCTTAAAATACTGAATATCTGTCACAAACTTGCTAAACTGGTAGGTTGTTTGTCCACCATTCATACTGATAATATCATATACATGATTTTTCATTACATTATTTGGTTTTGTGAGAAATGTTTAGGCAGTAACACTGAAAGTGCTTTCTTTCTATAAGGGTCAAAAGTATTTTCCATTATGGAAAATTCACACTTCAGAAAATGATTCCATGGAACCCATTTTGGATTGTCTTATTGTCTTCAGCACTTCCACCACGATGTAATTAGGTATCCTTTAATGTTTTAGGAACTTTTTTGAAGCTTAATAATCTCAATCATCTTATGTAGCAGTCACTAGATATGGAGGAAACAGCAACAAAGTTTTTGGGACTTTAATCTTGTTAGATTGCATTCCTTAACTTTTATACAAAATTATATTGAAAATTCTTTGTATAAAAGTGATTAGGGAAAAAAAAGTTCGAATGTTTTATGTCTGTGTGTTTTAGAAATCAAGTTCAGACATGTATTGGATACCTTAAGGCATTAATTTTTAATTTTTGAAATCTATTTGCTGTTGATTTTAGAACGTCGCGTGACGCATTCTTTTACTATACTTTTACTTAATTTTTTTTTAACTATTTCCATGATATGCAACCTACATCTTTATAAATATGCCCCAATTAAGACTCTAAGCAATTTGTAGGAGAACTATCAAGCTTCTATTCCTAAATAAAGCTTTTAGTAAATATTATCATCCTGTCATTCCAAATAGAGTTTCTTTTTGTTGAAAAAATTATTTTTCCAGAATTACTCCAAGTATATCCTCTTTAGTCATTTTTATTTAATATTCTTTATAATATTCTTAAAAGACTTCCATCAAGACAAAGACAAAGATCATTTTCCTAATTTCCGAAAAAGCAATAGTTAAATTTGACTTTCAAAACAGCCAGATTGCTATTTATGTCTATTTATATTTCTGTTTGTGGTTTTATTTTACGAGTAGATAAGTTAGATTTATTTACTGGGGTGAAAATATGTCTAATGCTTTGAACAAATAATTAAAATTTAAAAAAAAATATTGTATATCACATGCATATTTTTTTTTAATTTAAACCTTATTTGTATGACAATTTTAGGAACTTTGAAAATGTTGCTAATTCCTCATTTCATATTTTACAAAACCTTTATAAAATTAAATTTTTCAAATTCTTAATTGCAGCTATTCCTTTCCGTGCAACAATTAAACTTTCATTATAGAAAAAAACAAGATATATTCAGATTGTTTTTGTATGATTGTATGCATATTTTTCTGGAGCAAAATCACAGTTCTTAAACAATTTTTAATTCTGAATCCTAGTTGTTCAGGGTGAAATAAGTAAAATGAAGCATTTCTTGCCATGGACAGTGATTGGAGGGCGATCACAGTTTCCCTCATTGGTTTTCTGGCACTCCTTAGACTGAGGACTCTTCTCGTTAACCTCTGACATTCAAAGTCCTTCTACTGATATCGTGGGGATATCTCCACGAGAACTCTCATTACTTGACAGTAGTTCAAAATTAGGTGGTACTTGTGGATAGGTGAGTATTCTTGTCCTGCTATACGTAATGTGCAGTCTGGTGTTCGCCAGTACCACAATGGATGCAGGTAACTCTAAAATTTGCAATAAAGAATAAGAGAGAGAGAGAAGCTTTTTTGTGTGACATTATTTATAATTATTGAATTAGTTAATAAAATATTGTTACTTTCCTTTGTTTTTGTCTTCCAAAATTAGTCAAATTATGTGTTGCACTATTTAAAGTATCCTGTTTGTTTGGAATTATAACACCTAGTAAAATTACATCAAATTTATACAAATTCATATTGTTTTTAATTCTTAATACTGTGTTAATTTTATGCAATTATTCTTAATAAGTCTTAGAATTTATAGTTATATGTATTATATTATTTAAATATTTTTAAATAAATATTTGTATTTTAATATTTTATCTTACTTTAAATAGAAGAAAGTTTTTGAAGAACATTTTTAAATAATTCATTTGTATTTTGCTTTGCTTAAAAACAAAGTAAACGACTATATAAACTAAATATCTTTATATTTTTAAGATTCTTACGTTTCGCAAACTATTTGTAATTCCATTTTTATTAACAAATCAAATTTTATAAAAGTTCAATTTAAAATAAATATAATTAACACCACAAAATGCAGATTAACTTTCATAAAACTAAAATAGTGAATAAAATATTTATTCAATTTTGACAACATTACTGAACATATACTATACATTGTACAATCCTTAATTTTATTTGAGATAGTTAAACTTTTTTATAACTATGAACATAATATCAGCTTATGACCTTCTATTTTAACAAACAATAAAACATATTTCTAATTTTTAACCAGTCAAAAACTCAAGAATGATTACTTCATTTAATGATACAGGAAAGCTTATCAAAAATAAATATTAAAATATATATAAAAAACCCAATGTTAATTTGTATACTTGAGTGTATTATATCTACATTTTTGGTTGGTATTATTGACTTAAATGTTTTTAGAAATAACTTTTACAGGATATTAAGCTTTTGAAATTTTAAATACAAGTGATAAAAGTTTGTGAAACAATTTAATGATATTATTTTATGATTACAAAAAGATGTACATTACAACACAAAAAGATTAAAAAAATTTAAGTTTATGATATATATATATATATATATATATATATATTTATATTAAAATGCAACAAATTCATTTTTAATTATAAAAACTTTTTTAATTAACTGAAAACTTGAATATACAAACAATTTAAAGCAAATTTATATTTAAGATTTTCAATATGCTGAAACGAAATTTCCAGGAACATCAGATATTAACATTTTAAAAAGTTTTATTAAACTGAGAAATATATTCTTTTAATTTTAATGTGAGATTATTTGGGATTCTGCTGACGAAAGATCATTTTTTTAAAATATATGTGCTATTATCAAAGAGTGCAATTTTTTCAATATAAATTGCAAATATTCTTATGCCTCTGAATTCCTAAAATAAGTACAAATAGGTATATGATAAAACTCTTTCGGGTGAGCTATTGGCGAAATAAACATTCATATCATGGCCATTAATCAATGATCATATTAATCACTATCTCAATAAGATTAATTCATCACCATCTAAGGAAGCATTACATTTATATCCTAACTGTCATAAAAAGAAGAAATTTACATTTTTTACTTCCTGTGCAATATGACTTGTATGTGTAATACGCATAGTGATAAATATATTTTATAGCAATCAAAGTTTTGCACGTATTTAGATACAAGTTTTATTGCAAATACAAAAAAAATATTCTTTTTATACATAAAAATCAATGTTACTTATCACTTTCGTCTCAAATGTTTCAACTAAAATGGCTTTATATTCAATTTTATGACTGTTTTCAGAATTTTTCATTGAAATTTTCTTTTAATTAAAAAAAATATTTGACTAAAATGTATAAAAAAGTGTGATATTATTTCTGAGTAGAAAAAATACTTTAAATTATAACATTTTATACTTCATTTCCTATTTTAAAAAATTATGTTGTTTAATATCTGTGCATATATTTCAACATATAGAAATAATTTTTATTTTTTCAGTTTCTGTTAGTCGTATTTCTAAATATGTGGTAGTTAGAAATAGAATAAAATTTAATTTAGATATAATAAAATTGTTAAATTCCGTTAAATAAAGTTAATTTTTTGTCCTTTAATCTTTGTTTTCATTAATGATAAACGTGTGTGTGTTCTAGAATTTAAAATAATTTTGGTAGTCATTATTTCAAAGGAGTGAATTTGGAGTCATTATTTAAAGGATTTATAATCATGCATTGCCTTAATTTACTAATATGATGACCAAGTATATAAAAATATGTTCAGATTTTTTAAATAATGAATAAATAGTTGCTATATATTTAATTACATAAATTAAGAATAGTAATGAAACGACATTTAAAACTTTATTCAATAGATATTTCAGAATCAGTATTAAAAAACTCCAGACATAGAAATAGATTTTTTTTTCATATTTTTTACATAATATTTCCTCTTTACATAAATACTTAAAATAAAAAATAATACTTAAAGTATATAAAGAAATAAGCGAAGGATAAATGATCCTAATATCCTTTGTTTGAGATGTTGCATATTATTTTTGAAATTACTTTAAGATATGAATGCATTGTTTGTGTGAATACGATTCTTAGAAACTTGTGCTATAAGTTTTTTTGAATGTGATTTTTATTTTAAATATATTTTGTATACAACTGGTTCTATTTATATAAATATAACATAAAAAATATTATTTTAATGACTGATTTGTACTAGAAATTTTTGAGACAAAAATTAACAGACTTAGTCTAACTTAATTGGAGGGAGTCTATGAGTTTAATCCTAATTACTGCAATATTTTCCTTCTGAGCTGAGTATAGAATCTATGAACTGCTAAGATGAAGATTAATCCACTAATCTTTAAACCATCAGAAGATGAGTTAATACTTGAAGAAATATATATATATATATATATATATATAAATATATATATATATATATATATATATATATATATATATATATATATATATATATATATATATATATATATATATATATATATATATATATATATATATATATATATATATATATATATATATATATATATATATATTATATATATATATATATATATATATATATATATATATATATATATATATATATATATATATAGATATATATATATATATATATATAATTATTTAAATTAAATTAAATAAGAAATTCTTTCACACACGTTGATAAAATTAGTTTTATACATTATAATTTACTTGTTCAATTTCGAGTTCTTAATATTTTAACACATTCATTCTCTAATTTCTAATAATTTAATTTATTAAATTTAAAAGTATATGGAAATATAAATAAGATAGTTTCAGCTAATTAAATCTTTGTATGCATAATTATTTTAGGACTATAAAAATAAGTAATAAAATAAAATAACTTTTTATAATTACGTTTATTTTTGTTAAATGTATTTCAACTACCAAAAGTTATAAAGTGTATAGTATATAATACTTTCGTATATAAAATAAAAACAGAAATGTTTTGACTTAATAAAGTATGCAAGTCGTTAAAGTCTCTAAAAATGTTTTGTATTACATTTTGATAAAATTATATTTATATATAAGGCAATATAATTGTATATGAATAAATTTATATAATGAAATTAATTTCATTCAATGATTATTTTCCAGAATATTCCTAAATTTCTAAATTGTATGTAAAAAAATATTCCACTTCTCTAAATTTGATTTCTGATTCTCATAAATGTAATTAATTTAAATTGAGTGTTAATTAATTAAATATTATAAATGTAATTAACTTGTTAAACAATTTAAATTGTTGTAATTAATCGTATAATGCTGCTACATCCTTAAAAAGAAAGCATTTTGCTATAAATATGTAACTTTCTAATCTTAATTATACAAATTTATCACTTTTACAAATATTAAAGTTATGTTGATATTATAAGAATATTGTTCGAATTCCGTGATGATAAACTTATTAAAATAGAAAATATTTGAATAAAATACAGACACATTTAATATTTTAATATTAGTTTAAAATATAAATTAACAATTATACAAGTAATTTTAACTCACCATATATATATTTAAAGTTAATGATGCTAAGAAATTACACTTACATATAAATAGTTAATAAAAGGCAAAATCCATTAGTTTTTGGAAAAGTCTTAAAATCAATTTAATATAAAATTAAAATAGAATTTCTTACCAGGAGATAATGTGTTTTTTCTTCAAATTTTAAGCAGGAGTTATTTTTGAAAAATAAATTTTATAAGATTTTGCTTTAAAATTAGGAAAGTATAAATAGGAAATTGTGAGTATGGTTTATTACATATTATATCAACTCACTGTCACATTGGCTAGAACATGTTTATGTGTCCTGTTTTTACACACGAAGCCATGTATAATATTTTACTATTCAAAGTATTATTGTAACAATAATTGTTCCATGCATAAATACCAAACAGGAATTAAAGTGTTTTTCGTTACTATATCTAATATATCACAATAATAAATCATGTAAAAATGACTTATATTTGCGAAACCTTAGTAACCTATTTTTTCTTCGTATCTTTCAAACGGAAGAATGATTTTACAATGATATAATTTACAATGATTAATGATATAAAAGTTAATTTAAAATTCATAGGAAAATTATATGTTAACCCCAGAATAATTTCTTGGCTTCAAATACATAAATAATCCCATATTTCACATGCAAAAATTAGTACGAAATATTTTCATATTGTCAAATTACGTTCAGGTTTTGTTTTTTAATCCATTTTTCTGTAACGAAAATGAGTATCAACATAAGAATACATTTTCTGTGTGTGATCATAATAATTAGGAATATGTCCTTATTTTACAATTTTACAAACAGGAAATTTAATTATAATTATTATAAAAAGAAATTTATAATATTATAAATTAAGTATAATTATTATAAAAGGAGCAAGCATTTTTTAGACTTTTAAATAGATAATTTAAGCTTATAAAATATTATTAAAATTCTTTATTTGTGTAATTTCTGTTCAAAAAATACTGAGACTTCATTGGATTGTAGGATGACATATATTGTATAATTTCTAAATGAAATAAAGTTATAATAAATTAAATAGCATTCTTATTTTTTTTAATTTAGTACTTTTTTCAAATGCTTATAATTTAAGAACATTTTGCTTTAGTATATACATACAAAAGAAATATACATACAAAAGAAAAAATACATCTTACGTCTATATTTGCCACTTTTCATTGCACTATTATGCATTACTTCATAAATTGCTTATTCATTTCCTTTACTTTTGTGATTTGAAATTTTTAAATCACTAAAGTAAAACAAGTGTATACGTATTTAAATGCAGAAAAAAATACAGATTTTTTAAAAACATATTCATAAACAATTAGGGTTAACATGCTTTATGTCAATAAAATGAAAGTCAAATAGGAAAATAACATTCTGAAAATAAAATGCTTCACAAAAGAACATATATGAAATATATATGAAACATATATGAAATATGCGAAAAGGTATATGCTTTAAAATGCTCACAATAATTTATGAATGAAATATTATTGATTTCACATTTATATTCATAATCAGCTTCAAATTGAAATTTTATTATATATTCCTTAATGTGATTTATTTTGTAAAAAACATATTATTCAGGTGGAAAAGGAAATAAAAATATAATACTAATTAGTTTCATTGTAAAGTATAAAAGTTATTTTCGTCAGTAAATATCGGAATATTTTCACTTATCATAATCATTAAGTGTCCGAATAAACGAGGCTTTTAAGGGTGAGCTCTTGATTTGAGTACCATTGAACCGAACTATCGGAAAACTGTACTTCATTGAACTGCTGCTGGCATTTATGCATAAACTCTGCACTGTCAGATTTTTAAATTAATTATTTCTGCTAATTTAGGTTCATGTTTAGTTGCTCGGAAAATACAAAGCGAAGCATTTTGCTTCAACCCCTTTAGAAATTCTATCTCTCGTATATCTACTATAAAATAAAATATATGAAACTTGATGCATCCTGCTAGCAAAAATGGGAAATCTACTGAAATTTTTAATCAAAAACACTTAATTATAAAAATGAATTTAACGGAAATATTTTGAATATTTTTCGATAATTATAAAAATGAATTTAACGGAAATATTTTGAATATTTTTAGATGAATTTTTATTTTATGGATACATGTATATATAGACTAAGCATCCATATTCTTAAAAAATGTCATTATTATTTTGACAGTTGACCAAATACAAATATTTCCATTAAATTATATTATATTTCAAATTACAAAAAAATTCTCTTTTTTACCTAAAATATAAAAATAAAAATTTTAAAATTAATACTAATATAAAATAATGAGATAAAATTAGAATATTAAACTGAAAGAAATTTAAATATATATATAGAAATCAGAAAAGTAATTTTTGTGTGGTGTCCTAAAGATCTGAATGTAAAACTGAAAAAAAATAATTGAAATAAATGAAAACTCTTTTTTTCTCAGTAAAGAGGCTATAAGCATAATGATAAATCTATTTAATGAATAGGAGATATGTTGTTTAATTTAAAAATTAAATAACTTAACATTTTTAATTAGATATTGCTATCTGAAACTAAAAACGTACTTAGTATATTGCAGATATCATCAAACTTAGTCCAGTGAAAAAAGTGAAATGCAAATTTTTATAATGCAATATACAGTACACTAAATAATCATAATAAAGCTGACATTTGTTATATATTATTATTAAAGAGTTTATAGAATAAAAGCTTTATTAAAATAATACAACAAACTATAAAATTTAAATTCCTTTATCATTTTAATATCACATTTTCTTTGAATTTTGAAATGTTTCTTCTGTAGTTTAAATAATCAATACTGTTTTAAAAAAAGCTTCTTGTTTTATAATATTATAATTTAAATTTTACGTTGTTTATAATAACACAATGATGATGTTATATCTAAGTATTCGTCTCGGATGAGTTTAAATAATTCGCAATACTTTGTTAATATCAACATTGTTCATTTGCATTCATTTTCTAAATACAAAAAAAAAAAAAAATCTTCATCTTATTAAAATTATGCATTATACTATCTCAATTTATTTTCTTTGCACAAATGTTTTTAAATCTATGAATATTTACTTTTCTCCATGGATCTCAAGGTTGCGAATATTTTTGATTCGAACAAACAAAAATTGAAAAAAAATAAAACTTAATTTCGCATGTGTCCTAAGTATAGAAAATTGTTCACTTTAAATTTCATGAAATGTGACTAAACTTTTATAACAATTTAATTTTTTTTATATAAAAAAGTAGTTTCTAAAAGTCATCTTTAATGTAACTCAAAGACAAATTTTAAAATTTTATTGTAGACGCAGGTTACGCAGGTGATGTATTATTGAAAAAAATATTCAATTATCTAAAAAAATGTTGTACAATTTTGAAAATATTTATAATATTTAGACTTTAAAGAGTATTGGACCATAAGGAAAGAAATTTTCTTAAATTTAAGTAACCGTTATTTGTTCTTAGAATGCAACAACTAAAATGATGCGACTAGCTCGCATACTAACATTATTTTACATTAAATCAAGTGAAGAATTATGTTAGTATGTGTGTATTGCTGTTGAATTACTAATCTTATGTCCACAAGACGTAAGATTTAATTCTTTAATATTAAGGTTGATGTAGGAGACTGATTTCAGTTTTTAAATTTTATTTTAAATCAATATTTACGAAAATAATAATATTTTTAAATGTTCAAAATCTACTAAGTTTAAAAAGTGCTTGGTAATGTTAAGAACTTAAAATTTTTTATTCCATTTGTATTAAAAATTCCAAATTATAAAAAGACTAAAATTTGATTAATTATTTTTTGAATGTTGGCTTAAAAAATGAAAAATTTATTTTAACAGCCAGATTCACTTAAAACTTTTATCTCATTGATAAACTGCAAGTTCTTCTATTTTCATTTACAACGCATATCTTAAGGGGTTCAAGAAACCAAAAATACTCTCAGCTGTGAAAAAGAAATATCAAATGCTATTATTGCAGCAAAAATCATAATTTTGGTGATTCGATCGGGTCTCAAAATTGACTTGAATCAAATGATTTGGTGTTTTGATGCCAAACAAAATCTGCTTATAATATGCTCGCATATTAAATATAGAGATAAATCAAAAAATATTAAACACATAAAACTTAACTGATTAATCATAAACATAACTGATTAATCATAAACATAACTGATTAATCATAAACATAACTGATTAATGTATTTTCCAAAAATAGTGAGTCTTCTGAGCATGTTGTCTTAACAGTAAAAATAGTGAATTATCAGGAAAATTTACTTTTTAAAATATATCAGTGCAAACTGTTACTAATTAACTGTAAAAGCTGTATGTAAGTGAGTAATTTGAAGACTAAACAAGAATAAAAAATAAATGTTTTAATGGGTTCTTTACTGCAACAATCTTCGCAAAGTTAGTACTTTATTATCAAAACACAAGTCTGTAGGGGTTTGATATTCAAATTATTACGAACGAGTATAGTCAGATCTTTCGGTTTTTTTTTTGTATTGGCATACCTTTAATACTTCAAGTCATTTTTAATAGATATTCTTTCAGTAACTATTGTTTCATGTTAATAATTTTGTATGACCAAACTAAAACATAAAAAAAACTAAACAATACTGCTGGTTCTTTAATATGGAGCCTGATAATAGTAACACTGGGCATAAAACCATATTTCTGATTTAAATAACACTGATTATTAAATCAGTATTACTTATCAGAAATATGGTTTTTTGCAATTTTAAGAAACAGTGAAGTAAACATTGATTAGTCCGTCAAATATTCAGACATTTGGAAATTTTTTTTTCCAAATCCAAACCCAAATAAGATGAACATTTTAACACTCCTCTTTATGGACACAACACTAAAACAAATACAGTTCGATTAATTTTAATGAAATATCTCCAATAAAATTAATCAGTTCAAAATAACCAGTTCTCAAAAATTTTATATTTTAAGACCAATTACGGTATTATCCTGTCATGTTTAAATCTTACAAAACAGTTCTAAATGAATAATTAAACTTTGGACATTTGGTGGCTGATCCTCCTCTATGTCCTTCATTAAAGAACTATCAGTCTTGATATTAAATATTGATGTTTAAAATATACTTCCAATGATCCTTAGAAATGATTAACAGCTTAATCTACAATCAAGAGCTAAATAATAAATAGATTGTAGAGACCAACAAATATAATCAGGAAGCAATAATTCAACTTCTGAACTACGGTTTTTTTCATTTTTCTTTTTTTCATGCATCTTTTAACCTATCTTCTAGGAGCTTACAAAATATAATATTATTTGTCAATTCAGAAAACGAAAGAATAAGTGGAATGAATGGAATGTTATTTTTTTTTCACAATTCAAACATATGCAAAGAAACTTACCAGAAAAGTTTTAGATTGTTTATTAACTGATGTGAAACTAAATTTCAATAAGTTAAATTGAATAAAGCATCACCCTTTATATAGAAAAAGCTGAAGATGTGGCTAGGGCAGTGCTCCATGTCTTAGGGATGTCTTTGTCCCACATGACTTGTTTTTTTTTTTTACGTTTTCTTTATTTTTTATTTTTGCACTTGTCACACTACAACAACACACGAAAACAACAAAAGTGTAAGAATGAATTACATCCTCTGATATTCGACTTCAATATTCTTCCTTCAAATGCCTCATTTCTTACGGAATGTAGTGTTCCTCAGAGTTGACAAAGCCATTTTACCCGCCGGGTTTGAAAGCGCCAACTATTATTTTAGTAATTTTTTTTAAAAAAGATTATTGATCACGTAAGTTCAACTGCTGAATTTTTACTAGTTTTTATTTTTGTAGATCTGAGCTATAAAAAATGTAATATTTCTGAAAAATCTTATTGGACACTTTTTATTTTAAACCTTTATATTTATATCTCATCAACGTCAAAGAAGCTAAGTATTTATGCATATTAAAGTAAAATCAAAAGATAACTAAAATGCAGTTTATGCATATGATCGAATCGTGTTCTGTTTAAATATTTCACTTTTCAAAAGAAAAAGAATAACGTGACGAGTTTAAAATTTCTAATAGCTACTTATTTTTCATATTTAAGTTAATCATTAGCTTTTAAATCTTAATGACTGCTTCCATTTGTGGCGATAATTTTATAAATAGCTTATGATCAAATTCTTAATGAGAAAAGCAATGCTATGGGAAAAACTTAAACATGATGTTTATTCAACCATGGACTTGCAGCTAAATGAAGCATTAAGCACTCAATTGTTGTGTAATTTTTAGATGTTGAAATGATATTTTAGCAGAAGTGAAAAATATTAGGGTTTTGCACTAAAGGTTTCATTGCAATTAGTGTTAAAATATTTGGCTTTAATTGTTTCTTTAACCAGCTTGAAAGCATGCCGGGTTTTAGAGACCCGGTCGCAATGAATACATTCAGTAGAAACGATCACTTTTTATGAAAGTCATACAAGTCTTCAGTAGCAGTATTCAAGATCAAATGTTTTCTGTTAGGAATTATCGTATTCTTGCATTTCCGATTTCTTGTAATTTTTTATGTTAGGGTGTTTCAAGATTGTCGCACACAATTTTATAATTTGATTTTGGTTAGCCTTTTCCTTTCTTTTTTTTGTTATTTTTGCCAAAATTGAAGTGGTTTATGTAGTACATGGAGAAAATGAAATGTTTTCACACGATGATCAAAAATGTTTCTACTGATGAAGAATCAATAAATTAAGATAATTAAGAAATTTTAGCGATCATAAACCATCTTCAGAAGAAGAGAAATTGCAATGATGTGATTTGAAATCAAATAAAAAATAAAAACATTTTATATAAAAATATTCATGTTGGCAAAGATGGCACAATGTGGAATAAAAAAAATACGAGTTTGTAAAATGTCAGAACTGCCGCTGACAAAACTTCCCTAAAATCTACCCAGAAAAAATCGGGAATACAAAAAGTGTATATTCGATAAGTAGAGATATATTCATCAATTACTTATAGAGCACAATTTATTAAAGGAGCCAAACCAAGATTAAAATAAACATTTATGCTCAAAAAATGATGTCATATTTTCCCAAATAAAAAAGGGCAAAAATCTATAGTACGTTATGCTAAGTGCAATCAAAATATCTGTCATGAACACACCATGCATACTTGTGTAAAATGTTTATAAATTATAAGTATTTTTTGATAATTATTTATTCTGATATTCATATGGTATTTTTTTAAAAACATTATAAAAGGTAATCTTGGTAGTATTGCTAAACAAGGCTAGTTTCAGGGCTTCAAAGGCTCACCAAATCTCCTAACAAATGCGAGTTTAGCTGGAATTAAACAAACAATTATTTAATACAATTCTAATTTTTTTAAAATTATTTTAACAATAAAAACTGGATTGGATACAAACCACAAGTTTCTTCTCACAACCATATGCATTACTGGAAAATCACACTACAATGTAAATATAGTGAAAATATGTATTATATATATATATATATATATATATATATATATATATATATATATATATATATATATATATATATATATATATATATATATACATATATATATATATATATATATATATATATATATATATATATATATATATATATATATATATATATATATATATATATATATATATATATATATATATATATATATATATATATATATATATATATATATATATATATATATATATATATGTATATATATATATACAATCAAAAATAAATTTCTCTTTAATATAAAATAATGGTTTTTGTATGTACTATAAAACAATTCTTGACGTTTGATATTTTCTGATATAATTAATCTTATATGTTTCTTTAAATTTCTATATTTATAAGTGTAAAATAATTTCTTGTCATGAAATAATAAGCAATTTTTCCACTAATTTTTACTGATATTACTTGTAGTGGAAAATTGAGGACGTCTGCTAAACAAGAAAATAATTGTACCTCAAATAATGATTTTCCAAAGACTTTCTGAAAAAAAAAATCTGAAACATGGTAACAATATAAGCTTAATAAGAAATATCATTTTAGAAGAAATTGTACTTTTATTTTTTATTTCAAGTCTTAAATTTTGGAAAGAAGAAATTTATAATAACAAAAGAAATACTTGCTTTTAGAGTGATTGTATGTTTAACTCTTATACGTTAGCTATTTCCAAGAATTGATATTTCAACAAATTTCTTCGCCATAAGGAGTTCATTTTAACGATTAGGCGTAAATATTATACGTTTTCAAAGATAAGATTTAAAATTTGTACTATTTAACTAATTTTACCATATTTCTCAAGATAAAATTAGTTTATTTATACGCACTTTTTAAAAAGAATTGTATACAATGAAATTCAAAGTTATTAATGGCTGACAAGCTTGCTTGGAAGAGAGTGCAGACTAGATAACTAGTAGTTGAAAACAAGTTTATCAGAAACATCTTTGAAACACGATTAAATGAATTGAATGTGTTATATTATTTCAATAATTCTCGCTATAAAAGGCATTCCTCATTCTCGCTACAAGGGCATAAACTAAATCAGATATTCTTGAAAAGTTACCAATTTTAATACAATGAAGATACGAAGCTTGCATCACATCTAAAATTTAATTCTTGAACAACTCCATAAATTGCTCTATATTTTGTATTTGTAAATATAAAATAATGAACACCTTTTATTATATTAGGGAAATTTTATTTTACGCATATATCAGTATGTATCTTTCCTTTGTGTACATATAAACTACCCAGTACAGTTCATCTGTTTTTAGAATTAATCCACTATTCAAACACTCACAAAAAATATATATTAATATAATTAAAATACAAATAAATTATCAAATGAAATAATATATTTTTTAACAAAATTCTCCAATTTAAGTAACAATTTCGAAGTCATATCATCATCAATTTTGAAGTTCAGTTATGATCTAAATTACTTTATACTCTGTGTTTAGATACATTTTGAGACTCATAATATATTCCTATTTGAGTCTGAATGTCGTTTTACAAATTTATATTATAACGCTTTTAAGTTATTGAAACAATATTTTATTTACCAAGATTGAATATACCTTTGCGTTGCAAAGTAATGGGTAGTTTCTTATAGTTAATAACAGCTGACAGTTTTTAACAGCAGCTGTTTAGTTTTTTTAAATAACAGCTGACACACTGGGTGACTAACCCTTTGCCACAACAAGACTGGGAACAGCTACTCATTTATCGTTACCCAGTGGGCACCTGTGATCCAACTGAAGCAGGCGAGTAGCATTACACATATTATACCACCATAAACCTGTTGATAAGGTGGCCCACATGCATACATCACGTCAGAAGAAAGGACAGAGAAACACAGAGAGTAAGAAACATCCGTGCCTGAACGGGGATCCGAACCTGAGACCCACTGCTCAGGAGTCATGAATGTTAACCACTCAGCCACCTGTCGGGATATTTAATAATTACATATTTCTTCAATTGTTTCACAAAAACCAAAAGATTTGTCAGAATTTTCCATGTTTCTTTTTCTAGATTAGTGTTAAATTTTTTTTATTATATATAGATATGATAAGAACAATCAGCCTTTTCCTTGCTCATTTTTTAGCATCACTATGGCATTATCATTAGTAATTGAAATATAATTTGAAATTGGTTATTGTTCAATCAAAAATTTTGGTTTATATATATTGTCTGTTCAGATGAACAAGTTAACTCGCTTAATCTAACTGCATATGTCATATGTAATGAGCAAATTTTCTAAATGCTATACATTTTTTTACCACTGATGTGATGAAATCTTGCAATTTAAATAATTAAGCTTTTGGAAAATTCAAATTAAGTAAAATTTATTTAAAAGCATGATTACATATCATATAGAAAATTCAAACACACTTAAATTGGGAATAATTCCTCAATCTCTCTTTCATGCAATATATTTCGGCTTAATTATCAGCAGTTTATTTTCATATTCTTTTCATTCTTAGACGACATTCTTTACACTGATAACATTTTCTATGCAAAAATGCAATGTGTATTTACTGAAACATGATACACTGATAGTTATCATTGTAAGGATATATCCCAATACGAATTTTAATTAAAAAAATTCTTTAGTTTTTTTTTTTTAATCAAAATTTTATGATACGAGAAAACCTGTTTTATTTTCTCCTATGAAATTGGAAACTGATAAAATTTTATTCAAATACAATACTTTTCTGCAGACATTCTATTCTTCATGCAATATTTTCCAATATATTCACAGAAAAGTAATAATTGTGCATTACTAATAATACTTAACACAGTTTTCAAATGGCTTAGGAAATATATCAGGTATGAAAGGAATTACTAAGAATTACTAAGTATTTCAGTAAATATTATACCCCAATTTTCAGCTATAATTAATTCTCAGAGAACCTTCCACATAATATTATAAAGCAATGCAGACGCCCATATCCACACATTCAATACAAACAATACAAAACAATTCATATGAATATCTGATTAATTTATATTCACCAGTGCATCATAGAAGAAACGTGTTTAAGTATCACTGAAGTTTAAAAAATTTAGCATTTAAATATATAAAATTGCGTTCTGAAAAATATAAAATTTTAAAATATATTTGAATTGGCGTATTACAAATCATAAGAAATACACAGTTCTAAATATATTTAGAATTAATACATTTAATTCAATCAGAATAAAAGCAATCTACAAATATTTTTCCCTTTTTCAAAATTTTTTTTTTTATTTTGTGTGAATCACATCAGAAAATTAATATTGACGCATATTAACTATGAGCGTGGATGTAATTTGAAGACTTGCAGTGCCTATAGTAATTAAGTTAAGGCACCAATACATTGTTTTTGGTGTTCCACCTTGACTATGAAAAAATACGAGGTTTTTTCTCCCCAAGTCTTTCTCTATCACAATCAAAAAGAAAAGAATATTTGTACTAAGATCTTACTAGTTAAAGCTCTCATTAAATATTACTATTTGCGTTCATTTTTTAATGTTTTGCCAATTTATATATATTACGTAAAAGGAAAATGTAATAATATTCTAAAAATGTATTCTGCAAATAAGATGTAAATCGAACAGTTTTAATTTAATATTTAAATAAAGGATGTTATCATAAAAATGTCCCTTATGAACTTCTCATTTTTTTTACTGGATATTAGATTTTTGTAGTATAATGAAGTTAAGCGGAGAATATTAGAGCAAATATACCACAAACAATTTAAAAGTTTAGGTATTAAAGGCACTCTTGTATTTTATGTATTGCAAAATCTTGCTTGATTGTATTATATCCATCTATATTACATGTATATATATAAATCTATCTATCTAGTATATATATAGATATATATGTGTATAAATCTATCTATCTATATATATATATACAAATATTATATAAGTAAGTTATATTTGAAAGAGAAAATTGTGTCTAGTAATTTTCTTAATAAAAAAGGTTTTGTCGAATATGGCAAAGAAATATATCTTTCAATGAAAACAGATATTTCATCATGCATTCAGCTTTTAAATTTAAATTTTTTTCTATATTGATTTTCTAGAAGACACGATATAGAATTTGATATATTGTAATAAATAAAACATTCCATAAAATTCTACATTTTAAAATTTCTTTAAATTATACATAAGAAAAACTACTAACATGAACAATTAATAAAATATTAATTTGTGGAAATATTTAAATGCAGACAAGTCCTTTTATCTGGAAAGAAAAATGGAATTATGTGAAGTTATTAGAATAATTAGAAGAATTGTGTCAGGAGAGAATTTAAATAATGTGAAGGCGACATTAATGCTTTATTGGTGTCAACTTTACATTTAATTTTTGAGATGATAAATTTGTATAATTCTTATTAAATGTAACCAACGATAATTCTTTAAATCAAAAATAAATTTCTTATTGGAAAAAGAGAATTTTTCATGGTTTAAAACAGTCTATTAAATTATTATTTTAATTTTTTTAATTTAGAATTATTTAAAGCTTTAATATGTTTACGAAGAATTCTATAAGTTTCACAGAATCATAAAATGAGTAGATTTTATTATGATTCAAAGCTCATTTTCTTGCAATCGTTAATAATTTAGATTTAAAGAAGAAGATATGGACTTAGATTTCAAATGAAATGTTATAAGAGTATTTTTTATAGAAAAAGTGTTTCAAAATATTTAGAGAAAGTTTAAAAAAAAAATAAATCAAAAGGAACATTTAAGCATAATTAAAATTTCTATATATGGAGAATATTCGAAATATAATAGAATATATCAATAACATCAGAAATATTAAAGTAAATATGACACTTAAAAATGTAAATATAAAAATTAAATTGGACTCATCATTGCTATAGTACCGATAAAATATCAGCAAAGTTTCATAATAAAGTTAAGCACAATATGCAAATCCAAACTTTATTATTTTACTATTACAATAAAATTACAAAGAAATTATTGCTCCTTTTAATTAAACAGGAAAATTATAAATATAATGTAAAAAACTAAATTTATAAAAAAATATCATTTGTTGATGTACGCAAAAATAATTGTAAGGATACATATTTTCGAGAAGTTTAAAGAAACAAAGTCATCATAACAGTCATCATATATGTGTATGAATAGAGGGATAAATGCTGTCTGTAATCCTGGCAGACAGCAATAAAAATTTGAAGTTGATTCCTTGATTCTAATCTTTTAATGTGGTTGAAGATGAAGCATAATGCTCATTTTGATTATGATACCTTGCAAACTCAATTTAATTCGAAAGAACATTCAAAGTAGCGTGCGGAAATAACAATTCAAAATTCCTTAGTCATCATGTCATATAGCTATCATTTATATGTCAAAGGGGTTGAAGCACAAATGAAATTAAGGAATATTCATCCGGTTGTCTACATGAACGAGTCTTTTCTATTTTTTACATCTTTGGTAGGATATACTTTATGGTAAGTTTTTTTCTTATTTCAGAGCTGGCTCCATTGTACTTTATATATATATATATATCTTCCCATTTTTTTCGTTATCTGCTACTCCAGCCACTCCATATATAGAACAGTCAAACTCAAGCTCATGATTACCATGGGGAAATGAACAAGTTTGAAATGAAATCAAAGTTTTTAAAAATGTGCAAATGAGAAAAAGGTTACAGCCACTATTATAAGGAATACAGGAGGAAAAGAATACAGGAAGTAAAGTTTGACATCAGTCAGTAAAGTTTGGCAACTCAGAAAAAAATCACAGCTATATTTAAAAATTATGGGATCACATCAAAGACGTGGACTTCAAACCATGAGATACAATCAGTTTTGAATTGAGAATTTAACCCATAATTTTAAAACCAGTAATTGAAGGACAAAACATTTAGCACTAAATTCAGACAGTCTCAAGTGGAATAAGATACAAAGGGGAATCAATATTTGAATTTATATATCATTTTATTGAAATATTAAACGAAATGGCACATTTTATGTAAGACTTAAAACCAATCTAATATAATTTGATATAATTACTTAAAATGCATCATAATGTAGAAAATAAAGTGTGTCTTAAAAATGTACTAAATTGCTTTAATTAAGATATATTTTCTTTATAATAAATGTTGAATGCATTAACAAATATTAAATACATTCATTTATAAAAAAATGCTTGTAGTCTATAGATTTGCTAAGGAAAATGCATGTAGAGAAAAGTCTTGTAGTTAGGAATTTCAGATACTTTATTTCTATGATCACAGTAGAAGTTTAATTTCAGATCTCATTACGATTATTCACCTCACATATTTAGATTAATATAAAGAAAGAGAGAGAGAGAGATCACTGAAGGAAATTGTTAGTTTCACTTTTTCTTCTTTTCCTTATAGAATAAGCTTTTTTACACTCTCAACGATGTAATATAGGCTAATTATTCTAAAATAATTTATTATTATTATTATTATAAACAGATCATGAAATAAATAAGAAACAGGAGTTATTAGTTTGGAAATTCAATTTCTATAATATGATTGTTGATTACATAAATGCATTGCGGGAATTAATTTCTGATACACGTTTTCTTCTGAAAATCTACAATCATTCTTGATTGCACCAGTTTTTTTATGAGAAAACTGTTTGCTAGCGTTATATGTTCTTTTAAAACCCCTTTCTATTAGAAGGAAAAAAATTTTGCCCTTGCCGGAGCAGATGAAAAGCAAGAATATTAAAGATAATCCAGCTTTGAATGGTTTATTATCATTTTCCAATAGTCACGTTTGATTCATGTATGTAAATATTGTAGGAATTTACAATTTCAGCATGCATGCATTTCAATGGACTGTATTAATGAGCTAAATGATTTCCTTCTAAGTAGGAGTTAATTTACAACATTTCGAATAAAAACTCAAATGCCAATCATTCAGTTGAAAATGTTCTACGTTAAACTGAAAAATAATTATTGAGCTACAAATAATACATACACTTCATTGTTTAATTTGATATTTCTGAAGTGTTTCGATACATTAAGAATCTGTATGATAGCAAGCTCATTTAAGCAGACGTCAATGATTATTTTATGAACATTTTTTATTATAAATAATGAGAGAGAGAGAGAGAGAGAGAGAGAGAAAACGAATTAAGTTTTTCAGATTGCTATTAAAGAAATGTTGATCAATAATTTTCTATATTCTTCCACACGGAAATTAGAGTGTGAACATCTTTTCAAACGTTATTTTGGAGAAAATATTTTTCATGACAATATTAACAGCATTTTTAAGTGTCATATTTTTATATAAATTAATCCTATTTAAATATGTAATCATAGATTTGCCATAAAATCAAATATATAATAATATTTATAATTTACTTCATAATACTTTCTATAAAAGACATTGTGTGTGATGCAATGTTAACTTTATTGAGTTTTAGACAATGATGAAAATTTTACTTAAATTATATGAATGTTTACATATTTACATTCTATTATTATGTCCTGTAATGTGGCAATCCCAAATTTGAATACAGTATATGCAGGGAATATTAAAAATGATTATGTTTGTATCTTTAAAATGGGTGCTTACGTTCATTTTTTCTCTCAGAAAAGTATTTTGGATTATTTCTTGTATTCCAGCTGTTTGCTCTTTCTCATTTTATGGAATAAAATACTGCATTTTTATTCAGTAGTTTTTTTAACATCACAAAATTGCAGAATAAAGTTTTATATACTATTTAATGATATCAACAAGTAGAAGAAAGGAATGCATTGGAATTTGGATTTTTATAGTTATCAAATACGATTATTAGTTACAATTTCTATAAGTTAATGCACAAAGGGTCAGTTATTTATGTGACATAAAATCTCTTTTAAAAAAATTTAAAAATATATGAAAATAAACATTTAAAATAAAATAATAGTTTCTTTATTGAATTACGCATTCTTTTATTAAAATAATAATAATAAACTATTTTATTTGTTTAATCTAAAAATTATAAACATTGGTAATTAGAAGCATTCGAATCATTTTTATTGAAAATTAAATTTTTCTTAAAAATTAAAATATCCTGTATAGTTAAAATTAAAATTAATTCGTTAATCTTATTTACAAAATTAAATTAATTCTGATAGTTAATACTTTGAAAAAATCTCCTTCTCCTGAGATTAAAAAAATCTCAATTAATATTTAATTCTTCAAAGCCAAAGAGGTACATTTATTAGAGAAAAACATACGTACTCTCGCCCAATTATATTAAATTTTTTATAACTGATGCAAGCCCTTTACCAGATGTTTTAAAAATTTTCTAATTAATTCTTATACAAAACCATAAATACAGGTAATTTCAAAATAAATCGTTTGGTAGAGAAATTTTTGCATAAATTTCTCGATGCTGATTATCATCCATTGCCTTATTGCATTTACAATAGATTTTTTTCAGCGTAGAGAAAATACTATAAGATTTTTATCAATGGAAATAAAATTTTATAACGATATCAAAAAATGGAAATTACATTTAATAACAGAAAAATAATTTTTGACACCATAAATGAGATAAATATAAGAGCGAAATGTGCTCTCTTTATTACGATAAATTTACAATATCTGAAAACTATCGTTGCATGTAATGCATTAAAATTATCTGGAAAACTAATCTAAGTATGTTATGTGATATAGAAACATTTTTATTAGTTTTAATATATAATAATATTGATTTTTTTAATATATTTAAGCAATTTTAAGGAGTATAAAACAGAATTTATTAATAATCTTATATAATATATTATCAACGTAAGACCACCAAGCATGTTGACATCAACAGGAATAAGTACATTTGATTTGATTTATTCTAATCTTAACTGGTGTGTGTGCGTGCACGCGTGTACAAGAAATGACCATTTTCAACAATGGAACTACAAGGAAAGAATGATTTAGAATAATATTTTTCTTGTGTTGGATTTTTTTCGTTTTTAGTCTTAAGCTTATGAATGTGTCTGTGTTAACAAATCCTAAGAAATATTTTAATGCAGAATTTTAAATGAACGTATTAATATTATGAGAATTAAATGTTTCCATTTGAATAAGAAAATGCATCACAGAAACATGTATATAAAAGTTCGCTCATTTCTTAATACAATTGTCCTGTTCTTAAGAATGTGAAATGAGAGAAAAGATTTATAACAAGTTATGGTACATAATTTGCATACATTTAAAGTGCATGTTACTGAGTAGTTTTTAAAGCTTATGAACGTACAAATAAAGTTCTTAACAATCTAGTATTTTATTTCAAAGTTTTCTAGATGAGAAAATTTGTAGCTTTTATTCAAAACAATGTCATTTACTTTATTTTTCAGATATTGCAACTAAATTCCTGAAGTGTGTTGCAAAATTTCTAGTAAATTCAATTTATAATATGGAAGAAAAATACTTTAAATACAGTTATATTTCATTTAAGGTGTCTTCTCGATTTCATTATATTTCATCTTTCTGAGACAGTATGAATGAATAACGAAGATTCCTTTCTTTACAAGAATATTAAGGTATATTCCGTTTTACATTCAGTGAAAAAATTAAAATCCTTTCAATTTCCTAACCTGTAAATCTATTCTCTCTTAAATTTAAAATCTTCTCCTTGTTTTTAGAATGAATGTAAGCTTTAAAATGTTATTTTAAGTAATATCTATGCATTTAATTAATTAAATGCATAAACATTTCTTCAGAACTTTACTGGATTACTAATTTTCTGGAAACGGGAGTTCAAAGGAAATTTTATTTAAGTTAAATTATGCTTGAAATAATAATTTCTAGCTCACGCAAAATTAATTTATCTTGCTTATTTCTTTTAGAATATCTATGTGGCATTATTTACACATGTCATGTATCTATTAATGTTTATATAAATAATGTTCTCTCTAGTTTTAAATAATTAAAAGCAATTTTACTTGGTTCATTATAATACAGTCTAAATTTTTATACTTCAGTATAAGCACAATACTATGTACTTCTGAGTGCCGGAAAGAGTTTTAAATGATAACTTAGTTATATTTATAACATTTTAAGCTTCAGAAATTAAATATTTAAAAAAAATTGCTTGCATTTTAATTTGTAGTTTTAAATGTATGAGCATATAATATTTGCTTACAAGTTATAAATTTGGAGAAGAATGAAAAATAGAACAAATAAACTTATGTTCAAATTATTCAATTTTCATTACATTTCCATCACTATAACAAATCTAATATTTTCGCTGTAGATGTTTAATTATTTTGGCTAAAATATTTCCATATGTTAGGAAAAGCCTGTTAGTCAAAGGATCTATTTTACTTGTGTTAATATATTTTATATTATATAATACTTTATTCATATTTGACTTTTTATAAGACGAATCTGACGTTTATTACTAGTTCTCAGCAATCACTTTAAATCTTAAATAAATAAGATTTTTATTCAAATGTGTATCTAATAATTACAGTCTGTAAGTCTTTAAAATTTTCAAAATCATCGAATAATAATTTAAATTATAATACCAAGGATTTCGCTTTTGTGTCTGTTTTTAATAAGTCATTCTTCTGCTCGCATTTTAACATTATTTTAAACGATAATTCTAAAATCCTGATAGATTTAAATAAAAAAATGATTTAAAATAATAAACTTTTCATTTGAAAATTTTGAAAGAAAAATAATGTTTGTATGAATTAATGTTTACATCGCAGAATGCTGATTTACAAACATTAAGGAGATTTCAACTTTTAAATAATCTTTTCATTTTATATAAATTTGGTTTATTTTTTTTTTCTTATTCAATGTATTACATGCCAAAACATTTTACGAGAAAATGTTAAATTAAATAAGAATCAAAGTAAAAATTTTGAAGAATGATTGTATGATTTCTAAAGTAATGGGAGTACTTCAAATTTGTTTTATTTAAATTTTTAAAATACATTTACAAATCTAAATAAGTTATATTTCATTACGATTCACATGTCACTAAAAAAGAATGATGAATTCAGAAAATGTTGAAACTTTCATAAATTAAGTTACCATTTAAGGTCATTTTTAAGCAAGAAAAAAGTTTTCTTCAACTTTCATTAAGAATAAAAATGAGCAAATACAAACTCTTTCAGCAAAAAATCAAGTATTTTGAAAATAAAATGCATTATTATCGCGATGGTAATATAAGCACATTTTTAAGGTGCATAACATTAATAAAAATGCTAACATATAATGTCAAAAAAATAGGTAGATATAAAAATCATTACAAATGACTATCAAGAACACTAATTTATGGGGATGATATTTTCAAACTGTGTGATCTGTTTATTTAATGCACAAATAAATGTTTAAATGAAATTTCAAATACAAGTAAAAATTATCTTTTGTGGCATTGAAATTAATTTTAATTTCAATAGGTTGAAATACTTTTCCATTTATATTATCAAAGTCAATAAGAAAATATTTTAAGGTACCTAAAAATTGCAAATAAATATACCTGTCTCTATGTTCGAAATGACGTTAATTTTTTTAATTTAAATATGTCGATGTTTTTATTAGTATATTTTGTACTTAAAAAAACAGTGAGTCTAGATAAAATATTATATAGCGGAACATGTATATTAATTCAAAAAAAAATTGCTTTAAAATTTTCAATCAAGTCTAGTTCTAACTAAATTACTAAAAAAAATAAAAATAAGTAAACTTTTATAAATTAAAGCAGTATAAAAATATTACAATTTTTTATAGGTCTTCAAGTTTATGAAAAACAAATTACGATATTTCTAACAATAAATGAATTGATTTAATTTCAATTTACATTAAAAACAACGAACAAAAAGCAATGAAATATTATATTGTCGCTTTTAAAAATGTAAAAAAAAATCTATTTAAAAACATTTAACAGATACAGAAATGATGGTTTTAATTTTTTAGCCCAATAATGTGTTACTCAAAATGCTAGCATATTTTATAATTAATTGCATTTTTTTGATTAAATTACCTGTAACGATACTTTAAACTATATGTAGAGAGTATACACCGAATAATATAAAAATATTGTAAAATACATATAAATTACTTAGAGTATAATATTTTAGCAAGAATATCTAAGAATATCTTTCTTAGATATCTTAAGAATATCTTTCTTAGATATCTTAAGAATATCTTTCTTAGATATCGTAAGAATATCTTTTTAATTTAATAAAAAATGCAAGTTTATTTAGCAGGAAAAAAATTACTTATTTTAGTTTAAGCGAAGTTTCGCTTTCTACGCAAAAAATCCGAAATAATTTTTAATTCAAAGTATAACCTTTTCGTATTATGTTTCATAAAAATGTTATCTTTCATACTGATTTTACAAAGTTTCGAAAAATTTAAAGCTGATTTTGGCAAACATAGTAATGTATAACTGCAACTGTTCTACATGATTTTTCTGATATACATTTTAATATAAATGTAATAATTTCATTTTGTATGCTAGATACATATAAAACGAAACGTTTTAAATATATTTTTAAAATATATATTACAATTCATCTTGCTTCAGTGTAGCAGGAATAAAATAGCCTTATTTCTTGGAAAATAATATGAAAATCATATTCCTTTATTCTTTCATTTATGCTAGAAATATTATACAAAAATGGCATAGTATTTGCTGTAGATATAGTAGACATTATATTCATCTGAAACATATAAATTGATAATGTTCTTTAATAATATATTGGGTTTCACAAACAAAATTTCAATTATTTCCATATACATTTGCTTATAAAATATAAAAAAATAATAATTCATATAAAAAATTTAAATTAAAAACTTCAAAATTGCTAAAAATTGCAAAATGTATGATATCTACTATTGGTGACATGATTAAGCAGGAAATAATAATAAATAATAACATCAAATTAGGAAACTGTCAAATGATTTCAGATATGTTATTTTATAATTTTTTACACATTAATTTAAAATTTACTTAAGTTTGAAGTATTATTTTAAAAACGTCTGTTATATTTGATCCTTCTTCCAGAATTCAACATTTTCTGTAAAACAAATGGAAATGCATGACATTGAAAATGCTTGACCAAGAAGAAATTGCCAGAAAGTGATGAAACTTGGCAAACAAGTGCGCCTTCTGAAGGAGGTAGTGTCAGGGTCTACAAACGACGTCCAATCATATCCCAAACATGATGATGGGAGAGCTAATGATCACGGTGGCCAGGGTAGCAGCTCTACACCTTGCAGGGCATATTAGTTGATGCGAGAAATGTTCAGTTGGTCATTATCCTGATGGTAAAGGTCATTGGGCATCCCAGAAAATAAGGAAGTGTCACAGGCAACCGCAATCATCTACATAAATCTGGGCTGTCTAAGTATCATAAATACAAATTATAGATGACTAGGAATTAAAGGCAATGGCACCTCAAAATATGGTACCACGTTTTCAAGTGGTAAAGTGTTCCACAATTGATGCAAGACTGGACATGTCTCCACGTCAACGCCACACTCCAACGCGATTACTATTGCTAAAGCAATAGAAGAGTGACTCATCAGAGAACACAATTCCATGCCAATCCGTTGTTTTTATTCTTCTAATAAAGCGAAGTTCCAGACATTGGCGTCTGTGATGTGGAGTGAATGCCAGTCTTCTTAACAGACGCCATGAGTGTAGTCCACTATCAACCAATTGATGGCAAATGGTTTTACTGAATATGGGAGCATCTTGCATATACTTCAGTGTTTCGGTATGTGTGGATCAACAACCCCTTCCCATCGAACGATCCCTTTCCAACCCCTTCCCATCAATCCACACGTGCTGATGTCAATCTAGATGCACCGGCACCTTGCAGACGTTCCACACTTCCTTGCACCGATGGCCTGTGGAAGTGTCCATTTATGCGTCAGCTGCTATTTGCCGTAAGCACCATCCAACCCTTTTCATTCCAATCCCCATGGCCTTCGTAAATGCGTTTGCCTGCTAGAACTTATTTCATCAACTATGATCTGGCATTCTCTGCCTTTACAGGCATCCTTTGTGACAGGAACAAGCTTTAAATGATTATTTTACAAACATAGAAAACAGCGCAATATTGCCCATTCAGCCAGGTTCATCACCTCATATCTTATCCTACGTGAGCTAGAAAACTGTTATTTCATATTATTTGATTAATTCGGTAAGGGGCATGTAACCTGAAATTTTCCTAATTTTCTGGTCACTCCTGTTATTTTAAGTATGTATGTATATATATATATATGTGTGTGTGTGTGTGTATATTTATGTATATGTATGTATATATGTATGTGTATATTTATATATATGTATGTATCAATCATATCTTTCTTATCTTCTGTATGACGTAAATAATATCTTTTTATTTTCATAAACAATATTGAAATTAAACTTAGTTCATGCGTTTATGTAGGGACTTAGGCAAATTATTTAGAGGTTAAAGCATGTAAAAGTCTACAATGGTTTTAGTCTTTAATCATTTAGCTTGCCACATTTAAATTTTGGCCTAAAAATTCGAACAATATATACAGAGCAATAGAATATTTAAAAAATGCTTGATCCACCCAATAAATAATCATTACACATTAATGTATATATTTTAAAACCAAATAGTTCTTGAATTACAAAATAATGATTGACGGTTCCTTAAAGTTTTAATTAAATTGAATAAAAAGTGTCAATTCTACAGTTTGCATGTGTAGTGACCTGGGTATTCTTGGCATTGACTTTATCCTCACAATTTCTTAAATTTAATAAAAGTCGGCTACAATAACACGTGTGATTCACAATAAAACAAATGCAAGATATTTTCTGACACATTTTTAGAATCCATATATACATTAGGAAAAATTAGACTACTGTGATTATTGATTTTGTAAAATGCAAATATTTATCCAAATTATACATATTTGCATTTTTCAAAAGTGACAACACATTCTGTATTTAGGAATTATTAATTCATGTTTTTAGATATAGAATGGCTAGAAACTCTAGAATATGTCATCAGCTTATTTATGTCAGAAAAATGCGTACATTTTTATCATTAAAATTGAATAGATTTCAATAATAAAAAGACTTTTTTCCGCAGTACTTATGTAGTGTAAAGAAAATTTGAGATAAATTTGTGTAGTGTAAAGAAAACTTTAATTCTGAAACTTTTTAGAAATGTAGACATCTTAGAGTTTTTAATTGTTAATAAAATTTTTCAAAAACTTATCTGTAAACTTATTTTAAACTACATCTTCCCGTCTATTATTGTTTATAAGTTTTTGTTGGGAAATGGAGAGATTTTTTGGAATTAAATGTAATTTGTCACATTTGATCCCATTTCACAAAAGTAGTTAACAATAAATGTATACGGCATATATTATGAATCATTATATATGATTAAATTTGTTAGTGAAGCATTAACTGTCAATAATAAAAACAATTAATTTCGAAGATTATTGCTTCATAAAATATTGAATTTAAACCCTAAAAACATGCATAATTAGGTTGAAATATGAAGGTTTCATATAAAAACTGGATTTAGATAATTGCATATAATTTTATCCTTCATCACATTTTTAAAAGTAAAAACGTTTGTTTATTACAAAAAGATTTCCTAATAAATTTTTTCTTTAAATTCTGAGGATTTTAAAAATTCTACTAGCATATACACTTCTTAAATATAAATACATGATACTTTCTATTAAGATTCCTCTGAATCTATGAAAAATAATAGCAGGTCTAACTGAAATCCTTATTAGAACATTCTAACTAAAATCAATGTTCTTCAGTGTGCGAGTTATAAAATAATTTAAGCTATATATCTTATATTCATGGAATGTTCTAATTTTAACCAGCTTAGTCTTATTTTTTCTGCAGTACTATCTTAAATATTAGACTTCATTGGGGAAACACCCCAACAAAATCTTTTTGTTTCCTTAAGAACAATAGGAGTTTTGCCCTGAATATAACGCACTTTCTTTGTTATAATTTTTTTAAATAAAATCAAAGTCTATACATTTTTACTGAAACAAACCTGTGTTTGCAATTTTATAATGAATAATTTACATATTTTACTCTGATTTGATAGAATTTTAAACATTCGTTCGGAAGGAACATACAATCACTAACTGAAATCCTTTATTAAACTTCTCATTAGAATGGGGAAATGATATGATATGATATAATATATATATATATATATATATATATGTATATATATATATATATATATATATATATATATATATATATATATATATATATATATATATATATATATATATATATATATATATATATATATATATATATATATATATATATATATATATATATATATATATATATATATATATATATATATATATATATATATATATATATATATATATATATATATATATATATATATATATATATATATATATATATATATATATATATATATATATATATTGTATTGAAAATAATTATTTTATATAAATTTGTCAAATAAATCAATCTGAATGTATCGTCCAAATTGAGATGAAATATTGCAGTGGTACTTTAAAAAAAAATGTCATAAATTCGAAATCTAAAATTTGAAAAAATATAAATAATATTTCTAAGCATAAATAAAAAGCAATTTCATCACCGAATGTGATATTTTGCATGTATTTACGCATAAATGCTCTATTTGTTCAATAATTACAATTCCTAAAAAATAATAATACATTAAATATTTCTGTATTCTTCTAATTGCAGTGCATTCTACTAATTATGTTTATTTCGTAGAAATAAAGAATAGAATAAGCAGTAATTTTCAAAGTTAACAATATATTGTTATTTTTTTCTGAATACCGAAACGACTTTTGAATGTAATCAGTGAAATATATCATTTTAACTTAAATGAAAAACATTAACTACCTAGGAAGAAGTATTGATGTATTTTCTTTATGTAAAAAAGCATAAAATAACAAAACAATTACCTGGAAAATGCATAATATATTTGGAATGAAAATATTTTATTTTAAATTGTTTCTAAAATACTGCACGACGTTTTTAATATATACATTTCGGAAACATTAAATAAATAAGATTTTTTAAACATATTTATGCCAATTTTACTTGAAGTTAAAATTCTCTTCCTTGGTAAATACGTTTTCTTATGTAAACACTGTGTATTTTTTTACTAGATTAATATTGTTAGAACGCTTAAATGATTCTAATTTTATGCATAATATTTGCAATGCAAATATTCAATGGTATTTTAAATAATTATTAAAAATCCATGGTTAAATTTTTAAAATAAGTAATAATGTCAGCTACTTCATCTGACTCAATATAATCTTTTATCGCAGTGATCAAGAAAAATTTTACTATCGTCATTGTTAACTTTTTTATATTCCCTAGAGTATAAAAACATGATATGATTAATTATTTATAATTTAAATAAATGGAAAGAAATTTAAAGATAGGAGTTTACCTGGATGATTAATAAAATATTTTAAAGTAGAAAATAATTTGATTTTCATTCCTGGCTATTTCGCCTACAATTTCCTGTGTTTTATTTTCTTCCTAAAAAACATCTGTATAACTTCCAACACAAATGAAAAAAAAATTCTTGGTGCTATTATTATTTAATGCATTTATAACTACAGTGCTTTTTCAAGCTTTCTACGCTTCATTCGATTTGTTATGCTTAATCTTGGCATTTGGTGATGAGAATCATTATTTTAAAAAGGTATTAATTAAAATATTTTGTGTCAATCATATTTTTATATATTAGATTGTAGAATATTAAATATTCCTTTAAGACTAAAATTGCATCAGAAAGGATTTATTTAATATTTTTCTCTTTTAATATCATTCCCCAGTTTTACACTCATATATTCCTTTTCGACGAAAGTGGTAGTCAGAAGGGATTTTTTTTATTTCTTCATGTTATACTATTTAATGAAATTGTGGAATACCATATATACCTTTTTGTGGGCTAAAATTGTAGTCAAAAAGGATTTTTTTTTATTTCATGTAATACTCTTTAATGAAATTGTGGAGTACCATACATTCCTTTTTGTAGACTAAAATTGTAGTCAAAATAGATTTTTTTATTCCTTTATGTAATACTCTTTAATGAAACTGTGGAGTACCATATATTCCTTTTAGTGGACTATAATATTTGTCAAAAACAATTTTTTTTTATTTTTTCATGTAATACGATTTAATGAAATTGCGGAATGCTATATATTTTTATGTGGACAAAATTGTAGTTAAAAAAGATTTTTTTTATTTCTCTTCATATAATACTCTTTAATGAAATTGTGGAGTACCATATATTCATTTTTGAGGACTAAACTTGTAGTCAAAATAGATTTATATTCATTTTTTGGTTTTTCCGTGATATTGTGGAATACCATATATTATTTTTTAGACTATAATTGCAGCCAGAGAAGATTTATTCATTTTTTGCATGAAATAGCGTTTCGTGGAATACCATAAAAAATTTTTGCACTAAAATTGTAATAAAAAAGAATTTATTAAGTTTCATAATTTCCTCGTTATTTCAATTTGTATCATAGAAAAATAATACGGTAAATTCTGTTTTTGATTCCATTGCACAAATTTAGAATTTGATTTTTATATTCATATCAAGATGTGAACTTAAATAATTTTACAATATATCACTAATTATTCAAAATTCCTTAAAAAATATGAATCTGTGATTTATTTACTCTATAACCTATAACTTTATTCATGAAAAAATTTAAAAGTAGTATAACATTTACCTTAAATCTTTTTTTCAAAGTTTGAAGTTTATTTTTCCTCTTATTGGAAAAATACTTCAGATAAATAAATTCAAAAATATGTCCCATTTTTAATTTCATTAATTAAAATTAAAATTGCAAGTCATTTTAAACTTTATACTTGACTCATGAATTTCTTAATTCAGGGTAGCGAAAATGAACTTCATAAAATAAATTTTGCATTTGTGTTTGTTTTTTATATCATAATTTGTGGATTTTATTTTCAGATTGGTAAGTTTCAAATCGATGACAATGATCGCTGTTGTTGTTCTTAAATATAGCCTATTAATTATAATATATAAAAGAAATTCCATGGAAGTTGCCATAAGATACATACAAATATTTCTTATTTCTAGGTAAAAGAATTGCTTTCATAATTATGTAACTACGCTAAGGATATCGAAGCGTTTATAGTGTACTTTTAATTGTATTCAAATTCAAAATTTAATCAGCATGAAAACTTATTATAAATTTAAGGATTAAGAGTACGTATATAATGTTTTAATTACCATATCTTTGGAATAAATGCATATTTATTAAGTAAGCATTTTTCAAGAGTGAAGATTCAGTTAAGGAAGATAAAGTTTGGTAAATTCCAATCGAATTTCATTCAGGTTCCTCATTAACGTTATTTGTGCTTACATTTTCTTATATTCCGGTGAAAGAGATTTTAGAAATCTTGATTTAGCTGTAGCGCGGCTCTTTAGAAGGACCTTTAAAATTCTGTAAATACTCATTATTAAAATATTTATGAGGCATAGTATTCAATCTTCAGGGTTTCATTGCACACCACAATAGAATTATTCCAGGAAATGTTACAATAGGTTCCTAAAATAAAACGAAATTTCCTAAAAGGGTGGAAACTTTTTAAGTTCTTTCTGATATACCTTTTCATAACAGTTTATCCATTGAAAAAATATAAAAAAAAAATTAATAAACACGTAATGTATTTAAGTGTGGTTTTATTTTTAAGATAACTATATGTTTTCCAAAAAATTTATGCAACATTGTTTTCACTTATTTTATTCATTTTACCTACGCAAACAATTCTCTCAAAGGTGAAAATATTTGTTTTATCAAGGTATACTGAGTTAAATCACTAAAATCACCTTAAATTTCCCACGAATACATCAACATTTGCCAGTGCTTTGTCGCCATAATGTCTTGTAGTCCACTGGTTCATTTTAAAGACTGCATGTCCTGTTCATCTGTTCGATTTTACAAGCATTCATTAACAGTTGAAGAAACGGTGATCTGGTATGTTAAAGTTTCATTCTCATTATTGAAAATTAATGAAATTGAATTCCGACCTAATTGAATATCTCCTGTGTTTAGCAAAGGTGTCTAGAGTAGGTTACATTTGTAGTGGACGCAATGTGCTCCGTGTCAGATGATAGTTGTAGGGGGGAGGCACTTCAAATATTTGTGGTCTTTTACTTGATTCTAAATTAAGAACACTTACATTTATCTACCTTCCCTTCTGTGCAAAAGACCAGTTTAGGACAAGGTACAAAGGCGTATGCTGGTGCATGAAATACTTAAAAACAAGAAGTCATAATTTACAATTATAGCAAAAGTTTTGCACATTTTTCAAATATATATTTGTTACTCATGTTTAATTCAAAATATTCTGAAGCATCAGAAAAAAAGTAAATCTCAAATTTTGACAGTAATAATTGATGTAAATTTTATAGTCATAAAGTAAGATTTAATTCTAAGATATGAAATAAATTTACAATAATAAATATTTTATAACTGTGTGCAAATATACTAATATAATCGATTTATTTCTCTATATTTTAAATTACATTGGATGAACAATTAAAAAGTTCATCTAATTTAATTGGATTTAAATAAATCTGCTATGGCATGAAGAAATCAACAAATATCAATTATGTTTATATTATTCAAAATTTTACCATATTCATTTAAAATTACATATAAATCACATGTTATACGCGTGTGTTCTTAACTACCAACAAATTAATAATTAGCTGTTAAAATAATCAAGATTTTATCAATAAATATTCTACAACTCAACTAAATAAATCAATACAGTGTCATTTTTTGTCTATACCATATTTTTTTACACAAACCGCTTATAAACTGATGCTCCGTCTTAAGCATTCTTCTTATAAAAGTTTTTTACAAACTATAATCATTGACATATTTAATTCAAAAGCTTGATAAGCTCTGTAGTCGCTTTTGTTGCAGTTTTTAACTTCTTAGACATTATAATTCATTTCAATACCCTTTGGTTTCTTTCATACAGCTCTTTTTTTTGTCTCCTCTATTTTATTTTTCAGAGTTTGTCTTGCCTCGTTCCAAGTATTTTTTCATGATTTTAGATATGCACCTTCAAAAGCGTACGCATGATAGGATGTTTCATGCAAACTTGCTATATATACATATATATATATATATATATATATATATATATATATATATATATATATATATATACAAGTTGATGCTTGCAAAAGACACAAAAATTATCCATATTAAACAGATTCCGTTATTTTGATAAACAGTTGCATTTACAAAGAAAATTAGTAAATTATAAATATATTTTATTTGCTTTTAGAATCAACAAAATTTCACTGAAATATCCACATTCATATGCGACTTAAGTGTCAAAAGAGTTGAAATGTAAATATTTGTGTTATTAAATATTGCTTATTCATGTATGTGATTTAAAATGCATAAAGATAAAGGGATATTCACGAAATTAGGTTCCTTTAAGCCACTAAAATGTTCTTTAATTGTTTCTTTTCCCTTTTATACATTTCAGCACACCTATTTCAATTTTAAGTTTAATATTTTAAAAACAATATGTTGAAATATTTTTAAGTAGTTCAGGGCTCTTATATTATTAAAGAGATACATAATGATTTCACTTGTTGAAACTTTTTTAAATTCAAATCATGCTTAGTCACGTCATATTTTAATCCGAGCTATTTTGACATTTAATACCAACTTAAGCAATATTTTTAAATTTTAATGTTTTTTGAAAATATTTCTTGATAGAAATATCTATCTGTTACATAAATTATTCAAACACATTTATACACAACCCATTATTATTATATTGCTTTAATTTTGTTCACTGTTAATACTAAGAGTAAAATAAAACTTAAAGACTTCATCTACGAATTTATCTAAGGAAACTTTAATAAGAATACTATGAGAATCTATACAGAATGTTCTTTTATTTAATATAATAGTGAAAGCGTTATTCTTGGGGACAAAATAGAAACATTTCTATTAGATGCCACACACTCTGTGTTTTTCCTCCGTTATTTATATTTATTTGTGCTTCCTTCTTTCTACTTAGTGTTTTAGGTATAAACACTGTTGTTTCTGTTCCCCAAATGATGAATCATTTTGTCCACAAATCTCGATCTGTATCGTTTGCAGCGGGAAATTAAAGATCAGTGGCCCACCAGAATGTCAAGAAAGAAATTCTTAATGATGACTGCTACAGAGCTTTCACCAACCAAATCAGAAGTATTTGGAAACAAGTGGAGAAAGAAAACAAAAGGTATTTTTTCTGAAGCAACGCTATAATTTTTCTCGTCTCCGCTATGTTATTGTACTTTATTTTCCAGAAAGCCTGCAATAAGCGCCACTCTAGAAGAAAGACTTTACTCTCTCCTCTCACGAATGGATTGGACTCTCGGGTTTTTTATCAGAACCATAGAAATTTCTTTTAGTTTCTTGTTTGTTTTCATTCAAGAAAAAGAAATTGCTCCTGTTGATCCTACAATATAATATTCATGAAGCTTCTATTTTTATTCCTCTTCTTGTGACATAACTGTTCTTTTACAAAACTATGATAAGACTTCAGTATATACGTAACACAATTTTCTCAAATATAAAATTATTTAGCTATGTGATTTTTATTCTTTTAATTAGGTAATTAAATTCGCAGATAAATTTTTGACAACAATTACTAGTTGGAAACGTAGTAGTATTTATTGCATTTACACTCAAGCTTCAATTATATACAATAATTATAATACTTAAGTACAAATAATAGTGCAAAATTATACATTCGTGTGCAAAAATTTGCTTCACTTAAAGAATATTTAGCATACTCGCTCAAAAACATTGATTTTTAAATCACGGAATCCGATTTAAATAGAAAATAAGCAATGCTAATTTAAAAGAAGTAATTTTTAAAATTAATATGAACTGCATTAGAATTTCTTAATTAATATGTTTAACATTCTCTAAATTTATAAAACGAAGGGCAAATGTATTTCTAATATTTAAATATGTGAATATTATAACAAATACAATTTTCTCCTTTTGATTTTCATAACTTTAAAGGTATGAGAAATTTAAAGTACATATATATATATATATATATATATATATATATATATATATATATATATATATATATATATATATATATATATATATATATACTTTGCACCACCCTGTATGCATATACATGTGTGTATATGTTGTTACCTATGAAACTTGGACCAGCCAAGATCGCTCTACCTAAGGTTATGCGAATTTAACCCTGAAGGATGTATTTAACCAGAGCACCACAAATGTGAAAAAATGGTTTTGCTTTAAGTAAATCTCAGATACATAGCACCACCAGATGATGCATTCCCTTAAATTAGACATTGATCTGGAGGGGGAGGAAATTTTCTCCAGATCATTACATCTATGCTAACTACTCAACAACCGATCACAGGAATTTCAACTCCATTGATTTAATGACCACATTTATTCGATGGGTCGTTGACGGATTTGGAATCAAACCCCCAACCAACCGAACAGATGTCTGATACCTTAACCACTAGGGTAACAAGACCCATATATATTCTGAGCGTGATTGCAATGTCTATCAAGTGAAATTATACCTCAGTAGGTGATAGGCCAAATATTGGGCTTCTTCTGCTTGGCCTCTGCTTTAAAATCTTGAAACCTCCACGTGGCTGATTCTATGTAACTGGTATACTCAACTCAGGGTCTGATAAAGGATAAAAGAAAGCATTCTCGTGCAACAACATTGGCCAATATATATATATATATATATATATATATATATATATATATATATATATATATATATATATATATATATATATATATATCTGTGTGTGTAAATTAATTACAAAAATACGAGTTTAAAAATATTCTCACAGAATATTATAAAACTCTGAATATTTTATTAACTATAATTACGGCAAATCTGATTTTAGATTGGAATAAAAATATTGCAAATTGAAATCAAAGTGCTTACATTGCTTAAAATAATATATTAACTATACATTTTGATCAATAAAAGGCATGTAAATTCTGATTATTAGTATTTTGCTTTCTGATATTCTAAAAAGTATTAATTAAAAAAATGGCAATCTGTAATCTTGCAAAATCTGTAATATTCCTCATTTAGTACCATACAGTTTACATAAAATAAATGCAATATAATTTAGCGAAAAGTTTATATACATTGATTAAACATATGCACTTCCTAAATATAGAAATATCTCAAAATTAATTCATTTCACAAAAGAAATAGGGACAATATTTTTGTATCTTTTCAGCAACAAAGTATTTTAAAATCGTAAAACAATATTTAAACTGAATAATATGATATCAAGTGTTATAAAGAAAATAAAATTTATTAATAGTTAAAACATCATACTAAGAACTTAATTATTCTTGAATTAAAAAAAAATAGTTATGCTTATATTTGTAAGTCCCTAAAATAATAACTGAGGCAATCATCATGAAATTTTTTTTTAGAAAATGATCAAATAAATGATAACATCATAAATTTGTTTTAACCAATATTGTAATATAAGTTAATAAACGATGAAAACTAAAGCAATAATACACGAATTAGAATACATTTTTAAAGACATATATGAATCAGGATGCAATTCAAATAAATAAATAAAATATATAATTTTTTCTGGTTTCAGGAATAAGTTTTTAGAAGTTAATGATGCTGAAACTAAAAATGTTATACAATAAGCCATAAAAGTTGAGAACTATTAGTTATAATTGTCTTCTAAGTTTAAATTTCGCAAAGAGAATCTAAAATGATTTAACATGAATAGTGCTAGATATCTATAACAAATATGTCGAAGAATTTTACTTTTTTTTTAAATTTAAAAATTGCAAGTTATTTAAATAAAGTGAATACAATTAATATTAAAATTATTTCTAAATTTTTATCTGGGGAGTAATGAAGATGGAGTTTTAAGAAGAAGTGTAAATTAGTTATCACTGAACATAATAATATCCGGAAAAAAAGAAAATAATCACTCACAATCTGAGTAAAATTAAACATATTTCTTTTAGAAAGTTCTAAGCAGATACATAATGATTTCACTTGTTGAAACTTTTAAATTGAAATCATGCTTAGTCACGTCATATTTTAATCCAAGCTATTTTGCCATTTAATACAAACTCAAGCAATATGTTTAAAATTTAATGTTTTTTGAAAATATTACTTGATAGAAATACTTATCTTTTACATAAATTAAATTTTATTTATATGAAAGTAATAAAAAGCAATATCTGTTGCTGATTTGTGAGAATAATAACATTTAAACTCATTAAGCTAAATGTAGGTGAAAAAGTATTTATAAATCATAAAAATACCTTTAATTTACATACAAAGCTGAAACTTTTACTCGCATGTATGTGACTAAATACTGCAGGTTTTAAACATGGTATATTCTTTTATATTTTATTATGTAATCTTATGATTGTTTAATTAGCCAATAAATCTTTTAACAAATAAATTCAGCAATAAATTAATTAAAGATAACAATTCTCATTTCAAATTATTTTTCAATATTGATTAGAGTTAATTATTACTACGCATCAATAAAATTGTTTTTGAAAGCATCTATAAGGACATTTATTAAGATAAAATGTAATAAAATGATAATTTTAATTATTTGTTTTGTAATTTTATACAGAACAAATATTTTTCTTTTAGAAAATAATTACCATGAACTCCATAGCTATCTAAGCTATACATTTCTGTTAAAACTGTAATTTAGTGAAAAATATATAATTTCTAATATATATTTTAAATGTATTTAAAACATTTAATCATTCCGTTTTGATTATTTTCCCGGAATTTCAATATATCACTTTTTGGAAACGCAATTCAAACATTGAGCTTTGAAAACTCCACTGAGGTTGCAAAAAAATTAACATTATAAAAGTGTAAAAATTATAACAATCAAGTATTTGTAAACAATCAAATATTGTAAACAATCGAACACTGTAATGTAATGTAAACAATCAAATATTTTAAGTTTAATGCGTAGAGATGAAATCATTAAAGAATATTCTGATTGCTTTGTACACACATATGCGCAAATTCATTAACAATATTTTCTAATGTCTGGCTTCTCTTTAAACTTTAATCAGATTCAGAGCTACAAGTACAAAAATTAGAGAATTAAAGAAGAAGAGGAGAAGCTTGTGGTAATTTTTACATTGAGACACCCACTGGGTACACCATCTTGGCCTAGAAAGTAAAAAAGTAAGGAAAAACATCAAGAAAGAATGAAATATCCATGTCCGAACCAAAATTCGTCACATGGACTGACTATTTCAAAGTGAAGGACGCTCTGTCTTCAATTGGCATTATCAGTGAATTACTTTGTTAAGTATTAACATTGATTCTAAACCCATGTTTTAATATAGAAACACGAGTTATTAAAACTAAACTTAAATTATCATTTATTGAAATAAAAAATAAACAACTTCATCACAGTATATATAAAATCTAGAAATTAATTTTCAATTTTTTTCTCTCATAGATTGCACAAACAAACGATTTTAACAATCTCCAAGCTAAATATAAATCTATTATTATATCAAATAAAATTAAAATATTATTTTAATTTTTAAAAATATTAGGAACAAAACTATTAAAGTTATTGAAATAAATAAAAATAAATTTAATTCTTTTATATTAATTTCAATAATCCGGTACAGTTGACGTGTATTCCAACATGCCAAATTCAAAGTTTGGTCAATTTTTGGCAGATTCTCTAGTTTATTTAGCAATTTGTTTTTTATTACGTTAGAGCGATGGAAACATCAGAATTATGAAAGAAAAAAATCTATTTTGGAAAACCTAGTATTAGCTTGTAGCGAAATGTTACCTCATTGCAATATTTCTTCTAAACAAAAAAAACTCAGAATTCTGGAAGTTGGGTTATACGGCAACTGTGTATCAACAATTATTCAAGACTTTTTGATTTAAGAAAGCTTTTCGTGCATTCAGTACATGTGATTCAAACTTACTCATAAAATTCATTTAAGATAATGTGTGCAAATTCTTTATATTGGAATTAACCTTCACGTGTGTGTGAACTTGTTAATAAAAGCATAATTATTGAAAAAAAAATTGAATTTTATATCACTCCAAACCTTGAATTAATCCAGTACTTAAGTGTTTGAAAGTAGAGAGGAAGAAATATTCATGAGTTAATAATGCAATCCTATTTCTTATCGTTATTACAAATACTATTTAAGTAAGGAAATTATTAATAAATGTAAAATAATTCAAAAAATATTTAAAACTTCAACTTTTAAAAATATTTTGTATCATGCAAAGTACTAACTATTAATTTATTCACTACATACAAATTGTTTACTTTATTTAATACGCCCTGATTTTTAAATTAGTTATAATCTTAAATACATGAATAAAACAATGTTTTTATCAATTTCTCAAAAAAAATGTATCTAATTCTCCATACTTAATTTTAAACTTTCATTGCAAATCAAATATATATATAATCCATTCAAGTGCCATAGTAATATAAATTATTGATAATTTTAATGCAAAGACAGGTATAGAAAGAAGAGTAAATTTACTGGGTTTCAGTAAACAAAGGAGGCTTTATTCCATTTAAGCTGACCTGATAAGTAATTTTGAACTGGTTAAAGGTTTGAAGGTTAATCGGCGAGTAATGTGAGAAACACAGACGGTGAATTCAAGCATGTTCACCCAAATATGGTGTGAAACAAGTGTTTAATGGCGCAGAAAAATTTTTTAAGTTGAATTTTCATGATAGACTGGTTAGGTTCCTATCATGATGAAGTACACAACTATTATCAGTGACTCGATCAATATTAATGGAGAGAAATGTATTGTATTCACTTTTCTTTACATTTAACTTTTTTTTCTGTGATATTATATTTACTGAAAAATAAGTTACTAAATTACATGCTGCAAATATTGACTCAAAATTGTATAATTTGTTCATATTTGTTTAAAAGTTGCATTACGATTAATGTAGAGTAAACGTTTGAATTTATGATGTATGATATATAATTTAAAAACCTTTTAAAAGTAAAGAGAAATGCGGGGTATTTTTTTATGTTGAATAAGAAAATATTTATATTTCTAATCTATTTGGTTTCTTACAAAAAGTAAATAGTTTGCAATATTTTCATACGCTATGTGTTTATTAATTTTTCCTATGGATAACATAATCTATATACACATTTAAAAATACACATAAATCAAACACTTGTAGATTATTTTCTTTTTCTAAATTGAAAGATCAACTACTATCATGGTACTAAAATATTTCATTCAAATTTGAAATACCTTAATTACAATCGATGCATCATTATTTATAAATGCGTCTTTATTTGTCTAACCTTTATCCATATACTCATAATGTTTTTATAATAAACTTCAAGCAAGTAAATATTTAAATGAATCTTGTAAGATTTTTATTTAGTGAAAAATTTAAATAAAATAACAGCACAACACTTGTTCTGTTGAATATTCGAATGTCATGAAAATGCAAGTTTTAAAAGAGTAACAAACTACAAAATGTTCTTTAACTTGTAACAAATGATGCTTTATAAATGTAATGAAATTTTTACATGTAAAGTTATGATAAATGAATATGTCATTTAAAGTAAACCATTTGCAAGAAGCAATTAATCTATAAAAAGTAAAAATACCCGACAAGAAATAGTTGAAACTATAAATCATATAAATCTTCAGAAACTTAAAAGAAACAACAAAAAACTCTTCATTGTTTGTCTGGAACCATAAAAGGCACCTTGAAAATTCAGTTTGACATACTTAAAGTACTAAGAAAATATTATTCATTCTTGTTAAAATATAATGCATTCGATTCATATAATAGATTTCCAAATATTATAATTTATTTTACTCTACTCAAGTCTGATTCTTTTCTATAACTATGTGTATATATATATGTATATATATATATATATATATATATATATATATATATATATATATATATATATATATATATATATATATATATATATATATATATATATATATATATATATATATATATATATATATATATATATATATATATATATATATATATATATATATATATATATATATATATATATATATATATATATATATATATATATATATATATATATATATATATATATATATATATATATATATATATATATATATAATCTTGTATTTTTTTTGGAATAGCATTATGAAGAACTCTCACTTTCAATATTAACAAACTCATTCAAAATATAATGTTATGTACAAAGAATATTGGATGTGAGAATGTAGCATAGCTATGCAATAGATTTCAGCTCTTCCTCAGAAAATGTCATAAATATTTATTTATGATTCTTTGTTAATCTTATACAATAAAAGATCAAGACAGTTTTTAAAAACTTCTATAACTCATTTTTAGCCTTTTGAAGAATTATTATACAATTCTAAAGGAGAAGACATTTGTTACATTAGCAATGCATTGCAATAAATAAATATCCTCATTGAAATTGAGATAAGAAAAAGTACAAGTTAATAAAATGTTAAATTTTACAACTTATATTGTCATCTGTCTCTTATCTACACTGTTTATAATTAACAATTCATTTTTTCTAACAATTGCATTTCAAACAATTGCAAATAAAACAAGAACATTTCTTTGAAAACTTTAATAATACACAAATATAATATATATATATATATATATATATATATATATATATATATATATATATATATATAGATAGATAGATAGATAGATAGATAGATATGTACATACATGTATATATATTATATATATATAAATATATAGATATATATGTACATATATATGGATAGATAGATAGATACAGGCATGCATAAATAACTCAAGGCTTATCAGTTGGGTCACATGATGATGACATATCGAAATAATTTTCCTGTTTGCTGTAAAAATGGACGATTGGAGAATCGTTTTCTTTTATCCCAGAAAAGAAATGGAAATGTTGTTACCCTGAATCGGCATACTTCTGTGGCTATGAGTTGTATTTCTGCAGCATTTGGAATTGTAAAATTCAGTGTTTTATGAATTATTAATCAGTAGAATAATTTTGATGCAATGCTTCTAAAAGAAAAAAAAAATAAGTGAAGAAATAAGACCAAACGTAAAAATTAGATCATACATAAAAACTACAATACTCTTGTACGAAATACATTAAAATGCATTCTTGCAGAAAAATACGGATCATCAAAAATATTTATTAAATATTGGCGTGGCCATGCATTCACAGGCAGTTGTATGAAGGCTTTTTAAACTTGAGAGATTTGCAAGAACACCAATCCAAAAACAGTCATTAACACCTTTGGAATAGGAAGAGAAAATATTTGGAATGGGCTGGGAATCTTCAATCCTGGACTGCACAGGTCTAGAAGGAGACTGTATTCAGCGGAGATTTTGATCAAGATTTGTGAGATGGAATGATGAAGAATTCATCAGAGTACCACATTTTATACAAATCGTTGAACACTCTCAGAAAGCAATATTTTTGGCTTAGTTTACTTCTGGAGAACATATTAGTTTAGTACCAGTTCAAGAGATCTTGAATTTTACGAAATATATCGCTACAATAGAAAGTAAAATGATGAAAACCTTTGCTTATGGTGTTGATATCTTTCAACAAAAATCTGACTCCATGTCATATTTCTAACCTAGCAACGAAATTTTTAAAGAATATAAATTAATGGCTTAGATTTGGCCAGATCCTTATCCTTACATAAATCCAATCGAAATTTTCTGGAGCTTAATATAGAGATATGAGTACAAAATGGACTGTCCAGAAAACAAAATAATATTCAGAATGTTATATAAGATTAGCGCAGTAATTGCAAAATAAAACATTACGTTCTAATTTAATGTAATCCATGCTATACCATGCACATTATCTCATTAAAACTAAAAAAAGCTATATTAATAGCTAAAAAAGGCTATATCTCATTAAAGCTCTATTAATTTCGTAATATATATATATATATATATATATATATATATATATATATATATATATATATATATATATATATATATATATATATATATATATATATATGTATATATATATATATATATATATATATATATGTACTTATGTCCATAAATTAAGGATAATTTAGAATCATCCAGAAATTGAACTCTAAACTGAACTGAAAATTTCACGTAGAATTATCACACACATTTCGAAGAATTATGTGCAAATTGCAAGAAACCACAACAGATGGAGACGATAATGCTTCACAATGACGAGAATGTAAGAGAGGGGTATATAAAGAATGGCTGCAAAGAAGTAAAATTGTTCACAAGCACTTTAAAAGCCATACAATGCAACGGCCAATTTGCTATACAATGCAATGCGCACAAAAGAAAAATTTCGATATGTTTTACGTGGTATAATTATTGGCCGTCTGGAATGTGGACGTATCCTGCTGGAAATATCTGAGGAAATTGGAATCGCCAAGAGTGTCATTTCCAGGCTTTGGCAACGTTTCCAAGATGATGGTAATATGAGTAGACACTACAGCATAGGTCACCCCCCCCTAGTTACAACACCGAGTGAGGACCGGTATTTGGCAGTTACTCCCAAAAGAAACAGACGATCTCAACATCAGACCTGACGGTCACAACATCAGCTACAGGTATGATAGTTTAAATGTAGATCGTGTACAGACGCTTAGAACACATTGATCTATATGTGTTAAACTTACCGCAACTCACTATCACCGGTGGTTAGCCTGGATTAGAGAGCATATGTTGTGGGCATCGTAGCAGTGGTCTTGTGAGATTTCTTTCAACGAAACCAGGATTAGCATTCAGTCTGATCTTCACCGGACATTCATATGAAGACGGCCAGGTACCCGTTACCACCAAGAGAACTCTACTGAACGACATCGTTTTGGTAGTGCAAGATTGCTCGTTTGGAGAGGAATTACTTTGAATTCCAGAACTAACCTGCATGCTCAGAATGTAACTATGACTGGTAAAATCTATCGGGATGTCATTCTGGAACAACATGTTTGATGTTTCGAGGTGCCATGAGTGCAGAATTTCTGTTAATGGATTATAGTGCCTGTCCTCATCACGCAAACATTATAGACGAACGTCTTCAATCGGAGTACATCACCCGTATGGACTGGAAAGCATACTCACCGGATTTGAATGCAATAGATCATGTGTGGGGCCAAAGAATTGCAGCACGTCAACTCCCTCCCACATGTCTATCGGAATTTCGGAGAGCATTGCTTGATTAGTGGTATAATATTTCCCAAGATCAGATCGATAATTTGATACTCAGCATGAGTAAGCGTTGTAAGGCCTGCATTCCATTGTCGGGGGACATACCTTGCATAATCAATCATATCAACCATGTTATTTTGTTTTTATAAATAGGTTATTTTTTTAAAATTTGTTCTAGGGAAAGAATATCGCAATCTTTAATGATGTCAAACAAATAGGATCTTTTGGCTCTTCGGTCGCTCAACGGTCATTTTTTGCACACGAGGGCTAATTAGACCGGGACCTACGGTTTAAAGGGGATTCCGAACCATTACAAACATCCATTTCTAAGATGGGATACGAACCCACGAATTGTTGTACCGAAGGCAAGAGCGCTAACCATTCGGCTGTCAGCTCGGATTTTGGTTAATAAATAGACTTTACAAATAAGTCACATCTGTTTTGCTTTTGTCTTTTTTTGCCTGAACTTGAATTATCCTTAATTTATGGGCACAAATATGTACATATGCACATACATACATGCATGCATATATATATATATATATATATATATACATGTATATATATATATATATATATATATATATATATATATATATATATATATATATATATATATATATATATATATATATATATATATATATATATATATATATATATATATATATATATATATATATATATATATATATATATATATATATATATAAATTCAAATTCATGATCACATGTCATGATTCTATTAAAACAATTATTTCTCCATCAAAAAGTTATTAAAATTAGATATTATTCCTTTACTAAATATATTAAAATGTTTATTAAAAATAATACGTGCTTAAAAAAATAGGAGTTACACATTTGAAGTTTGTTATAAAAAGCCTTTATGCATAGTATTTGATGGGTATGTTATAACTTCATTTCAGTATGTGTCATTAAAACATTTTCATTAACGAAAGAAAATATCTAATAGGAATACCTGGGAACCAGATTTTCGTAATTGAAAGTTACCAATATACTAAATGTAAATTATTTATGTATCATACAAGTTTTATTATTCATGATAAAAAAATTTCTAGTATTATTTTTCATGGTGCATTCTGGAACTTAATAGAAAATAATTAAAATAGTTGAGAACTTAGCATTTATTGGCATATTTTGAAGTGTGTTAGTATTTCGAAATTATATTTTATACAATTCATTTTAATTATTAAGTAAAAAATTAAATTATTTCACAAATCATATATTTACGTATGTTATCTATGTCACATTTTAAAATTTAAAATAGGTAAAACATTTATTTATATTAATTAAACGTTTCAAATATTATTATTTGAAAACTTTCAAGAAAAACTTTTGCATTTTAATACAATAATTATTTTTAAAAAAAGTAATTGAACTCAAAATTCACGTTATTTTTTATATAAAAAATTGCTTTGACATCTGCTAAATTTTCATATCTAGAAAAGAAATGTTAATAATAATTTTTTTCCTGAGCTATAACATGTTAAAAATAGAAATTTTATTTAAAAAATATTTAAATCGTAATACATTTTAAGAAACTTTCAGAAATAAAATAACTTTAGAGATTATCAAATACATGCATATGCAAACTTGCAAACATTTTCTTGGTCTGAAAGGAAACTTTAAAAATTAAGGAAGTTTTATAGTAATCACCCATATTGCACAAATTATGTTTATAATGTATTTTATGCAAACTACATTCTTGTATAAAAATTATAATTCTTTTTGAATAAAAACCAAAATATATCACTATTAGATAATTTTATGTTATTCCTATATGAAAAGTGTTATAAGATTGAAATTATCTCTATCTATGGCATTGGCACTGAAGTCCCTATATATATATATATATGTATATATATTGCAAATATTTTACGTTCAGAAAACAAGAAACTATTTTATTTAGTAAATTATAGAGAAACAATTCGTTCTGAGAAGAAAAAAGAGATTAATCCTAATCTAAATTACATCTGAATAAAGAAATTGAAAGAAAAGTCACAAATTATAAAATGAAATAAAATAAAACATTACCAAAAAAAAAGGCTGAAGTACATAGTTCTTAATTATTATAAATACAGTCGGAAATATATTTTAGCTAAAACCATATAATGAGATAAAACTTGAAGAATTATTGCTGCTTATTTTTATGGTGTTATAAGTGCACTTTGCATGCACTAATGCATTAACGTTATTTAATTAATATTTTATTTGTAAATAAAAATTTGATTTGAAACTTCCTAAAAATGAATAAAACATTAATTTTATTCGATACATTTTGTATATTTTTGCATAAATCTATACGTAATTCACTTGAGAGATAAAATAATTTTATTATCAAATTACATTTTAGAAAAATATACTGCTCAAAAGTATAATTCATGATTTGTAAAACTTTAAATCTCGTTTAATTGCAAAACAATTAATTACTTTTCATTTCTTTATGTTCTCAAACTGTCATGATTATTAATATAGTGTCTTAAGTTATATATGTGTAATATTCTTATCTTATCTGAAGTTCTATAAAACTTTAAGAGTGAAAAAATGCAAAAGTTTTTATTTGTGATTTAGGAAAGTGTATCATTTTCTAAAACTCATTTCTCTTTAGAAAAAAATGTTTAGTTCATGAGGAATGATTACTATCATATGGACTAGATGTATTGGCAGCACATAAATTACATGTTTTAACTATAATATAAAGTTTCCGTCCTTCGCAGTTTACTTTACCTGTAACTAAAATTATGAAAGCTTCTTAAAAATTTAATCAAAAGGAAGAGACAAAATGTCACACTTTGAAGCTTAAATTGAAAGTTCTACTTCATGATAGACATTCTTATCTATTCAGTAAATGATAGGTGAACTATTTTCCTTGACAGAACTTTTAACGGAAACTTCTAAATGTCGTTAACTTAAGTTTATATGAAATTCGATGACATGAAACGTATGAATTTTATATGTATACAAAGGAAATTCTACTGTAAATGCTTAACTAAAAAAGAATTTTATAGTTGGTGCTTTAAATTTCAATTTTTTATATAACTGATAAGTTATTTGACCAAAAATGTATCTCGATAAATCCTTTTATATGACATCATAAATTTATATTTTTAAAGGAGCAAACTCTGAGAAATACCCGAAGTTGTATGTTTATAAATAATATCCAATATAAATTCTTTTGTCTAAACACACACACAATCAAGCAAAATTTTGATGTGGTATAGTATTTCTATAACATTTTGAAGTCTGTATTTATTATCTTCATATTTGAATTTTTTATTTAAATACAATTTTCTATGTTCCTTAAATATAAGATTCAGATATATAGTCACTATGAAGTAATTATTTTTATACTGAGATTTACAATAAGTGTCTTATTTATTACACAATCTAACACACGTTAAAATTAAAATAATTTGATAAGATTGGGAATTAAGTATTATAATTTTAGATAAATATGGCATTAAAATTGAAAAATATATTGGAAATTAATAATTTTACGTAAGTAAATTCAAAATGAAACTTTAAAATTGTAGAGAGATTAAATAACTATATTTAATCTGTGGGTGGCGGTGGCCAGGTTATTTAGGGCGTCGTTCTCATTATCGATAGGTAGTGAGTTCAAATCCCGGCTTAAACAAAGATATTTTATGCTGCTAATGGTGTCTCGAATATATTAAGTATGTCGTTATTGCAATATCCTCCAAGTGAAATGATACCTCTGGGAGTGGCAGGACAAGTATTGTGGGGTCTTCTACTTGATTCCTGCTTGAAGATCTCAAAAAGTCCAACTGGCCGCTTCTAGCGAACTGGTGGAGCTCAACTCAGGGCTAGGTTCTGGAAAATATCCTGGTGCAACAACAACTATATTTAAATGAGACGAAATTTTTTCTTATAAAATTTATAATACCCAGCTTTGATTAACATTTTCTTAGAAATTCTAAAAAACTTATTTATACATTGAATTATATCCGAGATCTCTCGTAATAGTTTGCAAAAATATGTATTTACAAAAACTATATTTATCCACCTAAATTCAATTAAGGAAGAAAAACCAATTTAAAATCGAATTATTATCAAAATATTATGTAATCACTTTAGATAAAAAAATCACTTAATCTGTACTAGTAAAATATATAGATATATTTAATATATTTTAATAGTACAAGTTGTAAATATGATCAACATATTACGAAATATAAACTTGTATATAAAATAATTTATCTTTTTGTTTAGCAACATATAATTTAAATATTTATCTTGAATACGTAAACTAAACATCACAACTTTATAAAAAAATAATCAAAAATTACACACAAATATTAAATTCCAAATTATTTTCCATAGAATTAAATTTTTATGGAAAGGAAAAAGTATATTTTTCTTAATATAAATTTGTTTCTATTGAGAAGAATGGAACAATTTAATGTCGATAGATACTATCCTCTACCGATATATTATGACTTAAATATTCATGCATGTGATACACGCAAAAACATCTTTTTCTTTCTGATAAGTCTGAAAAATGAAAAAAGTAAACCGAATCGCTGAAGTTTGGCTCTCTGAACATATTGCAAAAATATCAGAATACCTCATTTTCCAGGCAACTGTTTGATTTCGTGTTTGCGTGCACTGCCGAATGAGATTTTTCCTGATCCCAAGAAGTAAAATTGTTTTTCTTTTATAATTGTGAGCATTTGTCTTCTAGAAGATAATCATTATTTACTTGTGATTTTTTGAACATTCTTTACATGCAGATATAAAAAAAATTACTAAAATAAGTTGTCTGGATAGCATTAAATATTCTTTAAACATAAAAACTAAAATTTTAAAAGAAAATTTTATCTATACTTTCAAAATAATATTCTGTCTCATGAATAATAAGAAATGAAGAAACCAACTATTATTACTTCATTTAACATTGATTATTAAACATTGTATTTCATGAATAACCATTTTAAGCAATAATTAAATTATTTATTGTATTCCTAGTTTATTATAGAAAAGTTTTACGAAAATATTATTTTTAGTTTTCTAAAAGTTTAGAAACCTAAGAAAACTATATTTTTTTTCAAATCAATTCTTGGAAAGAAAATTAAAGTAAGATTATGTTAGAAATTTACTACTCAAAATTTGTATAAAAGTATTTTTAAACCCAATTTAACATTTTAATTTTCTTAAGCAATTTTACTTGTAGTCAGATTTTACATTTTCCAATTTAAAAAAATTAAAAATATCGTATGTAATATTGTTAGATTTTTTACTTAAGAATAGAAAATGTGTACAATTTACTTTGCATTTCATTTTAAAAAGTAAGAAAACGTTAAGTGTACTGTAAAGGTATAATCTATGATAAAAAATAAAATTTGCAGAAATAGGTGGTTTAGTAGAATTTGTAATATCCCAATGCTAAAACTTTTAATCTATAAGCACATCAAATTTCAGTCATTTTAATAAAATATCTCATTAACTAGTTCGTTACACTTAATGAGTAGTTTTGTTCCAAAAATGACTCACGACTCAAGGCAATTTTATGTGCAAAATGTTACATATTATTATTTTTAATTTAGTCTTTGGCATTTTATTATATTTGAAGAATTTTGAAATTGCTGAAAACATTCTTATTCGTTATAACTTTTTGGGATATTTTATATTTTTACAATTTATATCTGTTTTTGTCGGGATACAGCAGTGCTTCAAATGTGTAGATTAAGTAAATTAGCTTAATAAAATATTCATTAGATGTGTTAGAGTAAAAAAGTAAGTATCATATTTGTGTTATTTACAACATTATGCTCTTAGTTGAACTATAAGATGTATCATATTTTTTTTAAAAAATATAATACGTGATCTTCACTTATATTACAGTTTTAAACTTAATATATATATGTGTATGCATATATGAATAAATATTATGAATTCTTACAATATCTGTCTATGTATACATTACTAATAAGTATAATCTCTTGTGCCGGAATATCATCAGAAAAATATATACATTTTAAGAAAACATCGTTTTTTCTCTTAACGAGGTTAAAAGAAATTCCTAAATAAATTGGTTTCATTATTTTTAAGAAAAATTATCTATCATTTTTTATTGTTTTTATAGATATGAAAAGTTTTTATTTTTTCGTTTTTAATTTGATACAGCCAATTTCAAATATAAAATTGCTTGCAAAATATAATTATTCTGAAAGAATTAATTATAAGTTTCAAATGAAATCATTTGATGTTTTAGTTTTTTAATAAATTGTAATTATTTTTTTTGAACTTCAATGATTCAAACTAAAACTAGAAATTATATTCTCATAATTTTTTGCTAGTAATTTCTTTTATGAGTGATCGGAAATAATTTCTGTAATAATGCTATCTTATGCGTTTATAATTTATAACGCATAAGATAGCATTTTAATCTTACTTAACTGTTGTTACAAGTTACTCATTAAAATATAATTAATAAAGTTTTAACTATGGTCAACTTAATTTTTATCGATTTTCACAATGTAATAACAGTGAATGTTAAATGCACATATGTGTTAAAAATGTATATTCTCATGTTTATTTTTCTCAGAATCGATCATGAAAAATTTATTCCTATTGCAAAAGCATAAGAAAGTATTTATGAACTCGGTGAAAAATATTTCATACAGTGTTTAACAACTCTTAAAGATATTGTATAAATCCTAACACATGCCTTATGAAATATCTATATACAATTAAAAAAAAATTTAATATATCTAGAAATAAAGAATACATTTACAACATTCAAAACAATATTGCTATTATTAATAAGTGCCATTACATTTTGAAATTCAAATTGTTTACATTAAAATAATTATGAAAGTCATACACTTCTAAAAAAATTGATTTGAAGAGCATGAGAGCAAGAAAAAATTTCTTAGTGTTTGTAAATATATTAATATTATATAATATTTATTGATATATATTATATAATATATAATATTTATATTAAGAAGAAATAATTTCTTACTTTAAAACACAGAAACAAATATTTCACTATACATATTAATGATTTTGTTTTTATTTCTTTTTATAAAAGTATTCTATTATTTTTACCACATTAAGTTTTGAAATTCAAGTTTTCTTGAAATTTAAATCAATAAAAAATTAATCTTACATTTATACTGCTTTATACTTTCAAAGAAGAATAAACAATTCAATTTGTATCCAGTTTTAGTGAATCTCAAAGAATATAAATTAAATATAAATGAAATTTATCAGTTCAATTTAAGAAAACTTGTTTCACTATTGGTACTGAAAAATATGCCGTACATAATTTTTAGATTTATATATATATATAAAGTGAATATATAACTTTTTCAAAAAAACTTAATCGGCAGGATTTTTCTTTTGCTTGAAAATATTTATTTGAATATATACCTTTATTTGTATCATTATGAAATATTATATAGAAATAAGAGAAGTTTGTACCTTGAAAAAAAATTTTCTCACGATTAACAAGTAACAATGTGTATATACATACATACACATACATATATATATATATATATATATATATATATATATATATATATATATATATATATATATATATATATATATATATATATATATATATATATATATATATATATATATATATATATATATATTTATACATATTATTTAGAAAGTGATTTCTTTATATTTATATTTAATAATAATTAAATTTCAATTAATTTTTAAATTCAAATATAAATCAGGTTTTAAATATTTTAATAAGTATTATAAATTTATTGAATAAAATTAAACTTATAAATGATTTTTAAACGAAACAAAACTATATAAATAAATTGATTATAAATTTTATAATTGCTTCTTACAATGTAATAATTAAATTATAGGCAAATTGCCTATAATTAAATTATAGACAATTTGCACAAACCAAAAACTATTAGATATTTAGGTAAACAAATTATTCTTTTTTATTTACTATAGTAACAAAAATAGTAGTCTAAATTTAATCACTAAATTTAAATTAAGACTATTTGTTTGTTGCAATCACTTTAGTTTTTCACAAATAATGTTGATAATTCTATCATCTGATCTTTTTTGCCATTGAATGTGAACTGGAAATAGAGACAAATTTAAGAGTCATCTTTTGCATATAATGCACTCATAATACACACAGATGCATTCACAGCATTTAATACACACAGATGCATTCACAGCATTTAATACACACAGATGCATTCACAGCATTTAATACACACAGATGCATTCACAGCATTTAATACACACAGATGCATTCACAGCATTTAATACACACAGATGCATTCACAGCATTTAATACACACAGATGCATTCACAGCATTTAATACACACAGATGCATTCGCAGCATTTAATACACACAGATGCATTTACAGCATTTAATACACACAGATGCATTCACAGCATTTAATACACACAGATGCATTCACAGCATTTAATACACACAGATGCATTCACAAAAGTTCATATAAAATTATTTCATATAGAAAGCTACTACCTTTGATATGAAAAGATGACTATGGAATGTAAAGAATGTCATGCTGTGAATTTACTATAATGTGAAGTCTATTAAATCATCTTTTTAAGTTTACCTATGATTCGTTAATGTCGTTGTAAGCAGCCTGCTTAGTGTTGTTGTCCTTGGAGAACAAGTGATGACACTTTTAAATAGTAGGGCAGCCAGGGATGACGACTTCGTGACCCAAAATGCGGATGAAGTTTTGAATTTTAGCACTCACCAAGCATAATTAATTCAGACGTGCCTTGAAAACCCAAATGGTATCATTTCAGATGGATGATATTGCAGCCACTACTTATCTTATTTTTTATGCATCTTCAGCTGAAGTGGGATCGGAATTTACAAATAATCTAAGAAGGAGTGACCTAACTATTCAGTCCACCACAGCGAACAATTTGATGAAAGTAATAACAAAACAACCTAAGTTACGTAATATTGATAATTTTCCTTTATGATTATTATATGCTTTTGAAACAAATTACTAGGTATTGAAAGAGATTCAGAATAATTAAAAGGATTTTTTTAACATGAAGTTCATCTTTTCACAGTCGGCAGGCAGTAAATAGTTATTACTTTATTTATTTACCTCAAAGAATAAAAGGAAACAAAGAATCATTAAAGAATCCTTAAGAATATTATAATCAAATAATTTATACAATGGAATATTGTAAAACTTATTTAAGAAATATAATGAGAAATTACTAATTAGTTTTAATTTATAAATACGTAATAACTTTAATAATACCAGACAGAAACTTTTGTCTATTCTCAATTCGAACTTTATTTCCTTAAAAATTTGGTAGTAATGCATTCAATTATTCAATAGAAAGTCATAAGTTTCATGATTCACTTCTAACAAACCAAGAGTAAAGCAAATCACCCACTCGATTCTAGACTTTAGAGTAAATAACTGTTCTGTAGAATTTTAGGAAATATTTGTCCCTATCATGGAAATAACTCTTAAATAAATGACGAGCTTTTGCAGATAATGCATGTATAATTAGTGGTGCACGCGCAATATCTTGCATGTAATCTGAAAGGATGATGTAAACTAAAATTTAACGGTTAAGAAAAGATTTAAAATTCAATTTACATAATATACTGGAGAAATTACTGTCATTTTAATTCGACTTGTAATCTTCAGCTGTGCGTTCATTATTGATCATTTGCAGGCCAGTTTATTTAGGCTCCGATGATTCTAAAATATTTAAATGCAATTTAGCTGCAATTTAATGAGTAAGAAAATATTACTGATTTTTTCCCTCGATTGGTATATTGGGTTTAATTTATTTTTTATGCTTTTAATGTAACTAAAAATATAATTCTCAATCAAATAATTATTTTTTTTAAACATAAACATAGATGTATTTTATAATTTATTGCAGTTTATTAGAATCAAAGTGTAAATTGAATAATTATAAATTGTGTAAAATGTGATAAATATTTTAGTGACTGTACTCATTATTACAGACGTATAATGATAATTCTCATATTTTAAGCTATTTTCAAATAGCATTTTATGTATAGCATAGTTTTCAAAATCTAATTTGAGCATAATTGCACGTAATTGTCTCCAGAATATTTTTTTGTATTGCGATGACATTTACTGTATGATAAATTTGTATATTGATTATTTTTAATCAAATTCATGGAAATATTTAAAGTTTATTCATTGTTTTTATATTCACCGGTTAAAAAAAAAAGGAAAACTTTAAAGAAGTTATATCATAAGGACATTTATAATATGAAGCTAACCACAGTGTAATGTACTTCAAATATTTTATTTTTTTCATGTAGTTTATATTTTCCATGTAGCTTTAATAGCATAAACATAAATGTACACATACTTTTTAATAGTGCTTCTAACAAATAATTTTTAATAATTTTAACTAAATTTTAATAAAAGAAATTAATATTATTAAATTATTAATTTAACAAAAAAATTTTTCAGTGAATATATATTTTTATTTTGGAATTTAATTTATGTTACTAACAAAATACATGCAGATCTAGTGGTCTAGTTGTCTGAGTGCCTGACTGCAGGAGGTCATGGGCTCGAATCCCGGTTTGGGCACGCATGAACTTTCTCTCCCTATTTATCCTGCCTTTGTCCTTTCTGTGTATGAATCATATGTAAATGGTTGCCTATCCTATAAATGGGTTCCTATGGCATCTGTGTATTAAAGAAGTCGGACTCCACACCAAATAGGGTTCAGTATGAAAAAGTGGATCAGCACACCCCATATTAGCACAAGACAAAAAAAATACACAAATTCCAATAAGTGTAGAAATATCATGAACAAATTTTTTTTCATATAACGATGATTGATGAAGGTTTTTCAGAGTCAAGCAAAAAAATAACCAAAAGAAGAAGATGTAAAGTATTTCACATTCATCCCTAAATTTAAAAAATTCCCTTAATTTCGTTTGATTCAGATTAGAATATTCACAATATAACTCAAATATACATTTTGCATAGTTTCCTTAAAAATTAAAATTCTATAAATGAGAAAATGGTAATAACGAAAAATTCTCATCTAATTTTTTATCATAATGCATGTTTTCTAATATTAGCTGAATAATATATTTCGATAATTTCTATAACATATGTATTTTGCGGACAAAGCATCTATTTATAGTATTCAATTTAATGCTGAAGTTTAAAGTCCTTTTATATGAAAAGGAAAATGGCGAGGAAAATTACAACCACATTTATAGAATGATAAAAAAAAATATAGTAAATTTCAGTGTGCAGGAAATAAAAATGAATATTTTCAGTAGTCATGGTAACAAAGCGGGTTCAAAATATTCTCTTGCGTTTTATATATTGCAGTACAGTATACAATATAAGAAAGGAGAAAATGTATGTTCCATTCAAAATGGAGCAACGTCTAATATATGGAAGGAAATATCAGAAAATGTATGAATATTTTGTGATTGAAAATTCAGAAGAGGGAATCTTATATGTTAGTGAATAGAAATGCAACATATTGTATTGATTACAAGACATTAGATAATGTAACAAGGTATCTTACAAATAAAATTTGTGTTTTATATTAACTTCATCATAAGATCTTATAAAAAACATTTTAAATAGGTTTGATAGAATAGTTTGAAGTATAATTCCATGCTTTACTGTAAAGAGTTTTATTATTAGTAATATTTAGATGTATTACTGTGTGTACATTTACTTCTATTTATTAAGATGAGTTTTCAGTTTAGATTTTTTCTAAAATTATGATTATAAATTAAGAGATTATTCTATTTCTTAAAGGTTTCATTCTTTGAAAAAATAAAAATAGGCATATATATTTCTTAAATATATTTTAAATTTTTTAAATGTTCCATTTTTCAGTAATCTCTTGAAAAATGTCAATGAAATTTTTCAAATACATATGTTTATTGATTTTCATTTTATATTTGGGTTTAAAGTCGTGTTTTTCTGCTAGAAAAATAGTAAGTTTTACCTGCTCTCTCTCTATTTTTCAAATATAATGAAAGTTATAATCTTTATAATATAAAAGCTGTACAAATCTATAATCAATGTTTTACTTAGTATAGTATGTAAAACATTGATAGTATATGATAGTACAGTATATGATAGTAACTACACAGAATATGATAGTACAGTACAGTATATGATAGTAACTGATAGTACAGTATATGATAGTAACTACACAGAATATTTTTCAAAAGGAAAGCATAGATCCCTTTATTTCTAGAGGAACATAATAATGACTTTTAATATTCACATCACCAATGATATACGATTATAACCAGTGAAGTTGTAAGTATAATTTTGGTATTTTAAATTGACAATATCGTATTGACATTAAAATAATACACGTTACCTGGAAAATCTATGAAAAATTTAAATAATTATAATACGTAGACGTAAAAAAATACTTAAAAATAAAAAATGGCATTTTTAATGCTCCTCATATAAATTAAAATATGAAAATAGCTAACAATTTTTTTATATAAATGTATATGTAATTTTATATGAATATGTTTTGTGTCAAATCTTTAGTTAGGCCAAACTTTACGATCAGGTATTGCTGGAACAAGTGTGACTGAAATATTTTTACATTTAGGGGCATCTAGAGGTGCAATGTCTAAAACCAGCATACACATAGCACAATAAGACATCAGCATACAGACAGCATAACAACATACAAACAGCATAATAAGACATCAGCATATAAGCAGCACAGCAACCTATTAGCATATAAACACCACAATAAGACATCAGCATACAGACAGCACAACATCATACATACAGCACAATAAGACATCAGCATACAGACAGCACAATAAGACATCAGCAAACAGACATCATAACAACATACACGCAGCATAACAGCATACAGACAGGATAACAGCATCCACACAGCACATTAAAACACCAGAATACATACAACACAATAAGACATCAGCATACAGACAGCATAACAGCATACACACAGTACTATAAAGCATCAGCATACAGACAGCATAAAAGCATACGCACAGCACAATAAGACATCAGCATACACTCAGCTCACAATAAGACATTTTAAAAGCAAAATAGTAGACGGAAAGAGAAGTTTTCAGTGAAAGATGCTGATGAGTATAATAACATTTTTATTCTTGATAATAATAGAGATGAACTGTACTGAAATTTTGATCGTTCGGCACTACAAATAAAGATATTTGTACTACTTTTGCAGTTCAGCTTCTCAATATCCTGTTTCAAGTGAAAAAAAAATACTCGCCGGGGAAAATCTTCCAGTTTTTAGTGTATGGTTCAAACAATGCAACTTATTGAAAATAAATTATTTAATTCTCTTTACAATTATGCCCGTATAATATTTATTTCCAAGCATTTAATGCAAAAAAATATGAAAGAATTATGAAAAATATAAATTTTGCTTTGTATTAAATAGGTTATATTTAGCAAAGAATTTAATATATAATTTTAATTATTTAGTTCCAACTTAATAATATAAGCTATATATTACTTTAAATTAAGTCTCTCATGTTTAAATTGAAAACGATGATTTTATGCCTTATTTTAGATATTGATTTATATCTTTTCAGAGTTCCTCGGTTAAATACAGTCAACTCTTTCATTGGAATTTCTCTGATCCCTGTTATTTTACTCTGTTTCCTAAGTGAGTCTTCCAAATTTTAATCATTTTGATTTCATTAATGAAAAGAGTTTTTCTTTAATTTATTTAAAATCTGTAATTTTACTTAAATGTAGCTAAAGAATTGAAATCAAGAGAAAATAGTTTAATTTCCTTCACCATATTTCAGGATACTATTGTAATTCATCATCAACAACAGAATTCCTTTAAGTAAGCAATGTGGCTTGCTCTTTTTGATAGAAAAATCACTCAAAGAAAATGAAAAAATAAATTTAATTTCTTACCCCTCTAATTTCACATTAAAATTCCCGCAATTCTTTTGAGCATAATATGATTGGTTAGTTTTTTGCTAGTATTCAGCAATGGAAACTAGATATCCTATTTCTGAGTCGCTTGTCCAAGTGTCATTAATAACAACAACAGTTATATTACAAAATCAGAAATGAAAAGATTGAATCTTAAGCCTATTGATCTTTATCAATGTCTTTAATTTTTATCATTCTTCTTTGTAAATATCAAAATTTTAAATTCATGATTAATTTTATTACCACGAAATAAACAATCTTCTGGTTGCTGTAATGTATTTTTTATCTAACATATATTTATTTTTTTGAAAATATTTTCTTAAATATTAAAGCTGATTCTTTAGTTCATAAAATGTATACTTGAAAAAGCATCCAACCAACAAACATATACACAAAATACAGAACAGAGGATTGATCTTCAGCTGTTTAACAATGTTTGATTTCCAACCAGTAACCTTGTAATCTGATGATTTTAATCTTGTTAAAAGGCAATGGTGTGATGAAGATGATTTGTTTCTAAAATTTAAGGCTGCCTTGCAATTTTAAATAATATTTTTTTACTAAAAATATTATTTTTACAAGCTTTAAAATGCCTAATAATATTTAATGAAGTCCAATTTCAATGGAAAATGATAATTTTATGTTTTTTTTATTATACATATATAATATGCAGAAAATATCATTGCATGTTATATGTAACTGATAAAATACATTTATTTTGAAACGATATTACTCTGAAATCCAGATTTCAGCTATTTCCTTTCATTTTATATATTACTGTGCAACATATAATCAAAAAATGCAGAATGGTTACTTTAGAAAGAAAGAAGTTTCTTTTATGTATTGTAAATTTCGTTGTTTACAGAGTGATGCGAAGCTAAAAATATCGAATAGAATATTCACAAAAATGGCGTACACATTATGGGAAGGAAGGTTGAGAAAAAGAGAATACATTATATAATTTTACGATGACGAGAAGGGAGAAACAACCTGTGTATTCGATAATGGATAAAAAAAATCATAAAAAAAGTTTATGTTTTTTAAAGGAACATAGATATGTCTAATCTAATATAAATTATATTAATGCATTAAGAATTAGTTAATATTTAAAAATATATTTAAAACATATAAATCTCTCTGTAATTATTCTTAAATTATTAAGAAATAATTTCATTTTGAATGTAACTTTGAACAGTTAAAAATAATACATACCTTTTTCATACAATTTTAGTGCTATAATTCATATTTATGTTTTATGCAAAATTATCCCTAGCTATTTTATTGTTTTTATTAAATATATTATTGAAATATTGCTTTAACTCATCTTATTTTTATTTCCTAGGTTAACGGCTTATGTATTTACTTCCATTTCCACAATTATAAATTTTACTCTGTGGGTTAAAAGTTCAATTAATTTCTTTAGCACATGAGTCTAAAGTGTTAAGAAATCCACGTTTTATGCAACGTGTCATTCAAGTTAAACAATATGTAGAAATTAAATAACATTAAATTGTAATATTATAAGTTAAACATTTAATATCTCAAAAGCATCTTATCAATATCGTACGCTACAAATATATATATATATATATATATATATATATATATATATATATATATATATATATATATATATATATATATATATATATATATATATATATATATATATATATATATATATATATGATATTAAAGTTTTTCTTTCACTACACTTTGAGTTAATTTCAAACAAACGTAATTAGTCTCGGACTCTCTTCGGATCGAAGAACATTGTAAGTGTAAGTGTTCACAATGTATTTAGCAGTATAACATACCATTCATTTTATAGCGTTATGAAAATTTAAGAGCCTAAAATATAATAATAATTTAATTTTTTTTACTTGTTTAAACATTTACTATAATAGAATAAAATTTAATTAAATATTTCAAATTAATTTTGTCATATCTGTTTCTTTTGAAATTACTAAAATTATCCTATATAATAAAAACTACTTTTTTAGCTTTAAATTTATCAGCAAGATGATTTTAACCAATTTGGCATATACTTGAAAAATATATGAAAGAGTAATCTAAAAGTTTTTATTAGCTCATTTGAATCAAATTTTCTAAAAATTTATACTATAAGAGAATTCAAATCTATTAAAGAAATAATAAAATTTATCTTGTTCTTATGACAAAAAAAAAGAAACTGTACATTTCTAGATTTCGTATTGCACTTGTATTATCTAGACATCCTGATTTTAATTCATCAAGTTACATTTTGTATGTGTTAGTAATTTAAATTTTATCCTGGATATGTGAGAAACAAATTTTCAAGTAATTATTTAAAAGTAATTAGATGAAATAAACAATTCTAACATTTTGTATAGATGTAATTGTAATTTTTATTTCCCAATTTGGAATTTTTATAATCTTGTCAAATCAAACTTCTACGGCCTTTTACACACACAGAACATTTATTTCATTCATTGTATGTCTTCGTTAATAGTAAAAGATATTCAGGCATTACAATATAAATATGCAGAATAACATGGTGATTTTCAGTTCAATAGTATCAAACTTTATTTTCCTTACTTTCCTCCTTAAAGAAGTAGATTCTATCACTTTTTTAATGTTTATGAATCTTCCCCCATAACAGAGGAAGAAAGAGAAGTAGATCACCCAATAATTATTCTGAAATGGGCACAATCAATACAACAAATTTGCTTAAACATGAAGCATACGTTGCCTTTACTTTCTGTTTTCAGTTCTTTAGCTTTCCCCTTTATATTTGTTTGAACGAAAAGATAAATGTAATACATTTATGTAATATATAATACATGTTATAAAGATATAAATTTATAATATTAAAGAATTTTTCAAAAATTCCTCACCGTTTTTTTCTTTGCTGAAAAAATAAGAGTTTTTATTAAATATATATTATAATTCACTATCAATAATCAATTGATATAATTTCATTATCATTGATTTTCTTAAATAATCATGACTATTAAAAACAATCATACAGCATCTAAAATAATTTCTTATTTACTGTGGAATTAAAATTAATTTATTTTCTTCTCTCCTTTCACATTAATTTTATTTTTATTTATTTATATTAATTGAATATATGAAACGTTAATTTAAAGTAGTTTATTTTAAAATTATAATTTGAAATAATTTGTATTATTGCTACTCATTTTAAGAATTTGAAACCACCTTAATTTAGAACCCATAATTTATATATGAATAACTAAATTTTATCAGATATCAAATTATATTAATAATCGATATTTTTCTAATTAATAATTATTTATTGTTTTAAAAAATGCAGTAAAATATCATTTGAATATTTCAATGAGAAAAAAATGATAGGAAATATGATATTTTTGGAATACACTTTTTGCTAATAATGTAGCTTAGACAGATATCTAACATCAATTCACATAAAGAAATATTTTAAAAATTTTACTTTAAGTGAATCATTTAATTAGTTAATGGTAAATAGAGCTTTTTTTAAAGAATATCTTGAACAATAAATAAATTAAAATTTCTAGAGAAATATTTTCACCAATTGCTTTCTCTGTTTGCTGCTTGCTTCATGTATACATTTTTCATTTTTAAAATAATGACATTGTGAACAATAATTCATTAAAAATATATATCAATATCATTGAAAAAAAGAAGAGCACATATATATAATTTGTTTATATGATTAGGTTTAGATGCACTTTTTATTTATTTTTAAATTAATTAAAAGTTTATTCGCACCAATATATAAAATGTGTGGTTAGTTATGATCACACGAGTAAATAATGAATATATCTAAGAAAATAAATAACAAAAATGTTAATGTTCAAATATTTTGTGAATTTAATTTATTAAAATGTTACTTAAAGATTACTTTGCTATAGGAAGAACTTAAAGGCAGTTTGTATGCAAGTTACTCTAAAGATTGAAGCATATATCCGTGAATTATTAATTTTTACAAAATGTAATGTAGCATGTAGTATTTAAAATGTATTTTTCACCCTACAGTTTCATATTTAATACAAAATTATTTTTATGGTTTATAAAATTCTTATTTTCAAGTAATTTACAAACAAAATAAAAATAATAAACAATCAAACATAATCTGTTGTAAAATATTAATATTTATTTGAAATACATGACAACAATTAAATATGGATTTAGTACAATAAATGCAATATTGCATAATTTCATGTGAAATAAAATATAAGTGTATAAATTTGTCTAATATTACATTTGATAAAAATTTAATGAAATCGAAGTGTACTATTTAAAAAGAAGGATACAATAACACAGTGTTGGACAAAAATATGACATGTAACAGGTTTCTTTTGTTAATCAAGACAGACATTTTCAGAATAATACCATATTGTATTTAGAATAAACAAATTATATATATTCATTAATATAATTTAAACGAATAATTTAAAAGCACTAAAAACATTTAGCTAAATATTTCTTAAAATATTCATTGTTATGATTTATGATAAACTATTTCCAAATTCATTTAAAAATTAATAATTGAATTTGCTGAGAAAAAAACTGTTCATAAAGTTTTTTTTTTAAAAGGAAACAAATTTTTAGATTTTTATTATATAAAAAATACTTAATTCATTCTAATGTGATATTTTCTATCTATTAAAATGATAACATGATAAAGAAATTATACATCTCATATAAATATGCAATGCAATCTTAAATCATCATGCGAAAAATTTTTATTCATGATTATAAATGAATCATGAATAAAACTTATAATATTTATGATATCTTTTATTCACGATATCACATTCAGAAAAATATTTTTGTTGCCACTCTACATTTTGATTAACCGATTTGACCCTTGATATTTTCAAATTTAAATAAATATTTTATCCAGCTTAACACGTTTCTGAAGATATACAGTTTAAGAAATGAAAAAGGGATATTTCCATTCAAGTGTTATTTCTCATTGCATCAAACAAAGCAAACAATATTTTCCATTATATAATTCATAATGGCAATGCAATAACTGCCAGGAGTAAAACATATTATTTTGGTGGTCTACACGTAACTCCCAGATGACGAAATGATTACGGGCGCTCCGAGATAATGCTTGTATAATGATCCATCCACACACGATGGATTCGGACGCATGTCAGGAAAGTTGATGTAAATCAAGATTTAATGGTCCAGAAAGTTTTAAAAATCCAATTTTCATAATGAAATTTGGAAAAGACACGATTATTTCGGTTCACCCTTTTGATACTGGCCTCGTATGGAAATGACGCAGAAGAACCTATTCTGAAGATAAAACTTTCTTCTCGTAATATGAAGTTCATTGTTTCAAAGGCATTCATTTGTGAATTCAGAATGGCAATTATTTACAGAAATGTGATACTGCGGAAATACATTATAGACTGATACGGTTTTGTGCAACTTATTTTATAATTAAAGGAAATTTAGGGCTGTGTTTTATAAATGAACACGAATTTGCTTTTCCACAAATTTTAAAATATTATATAATTTTCAATAATTAAGAATTCATTTCTTATTAGAATTTTATACATGAATCATTGCGGTTTTCCTATGTGCACAAATTATAACAATTACTGATTTTATGTTCAATATCAGTAATTGTTTTAATTTGTGCACAAACAAATGTATAAAGCTATGTTCAAAGTTAAACAGGTAATATTCTGCTTTTACTTTGTGTAAAATATGAAATTATTTCCTTTAAAAAATTATTGTTAATAAACTCTGTTTTGTTATCAAACAAAACCTTTTTTATAACTAAGAATACATTTTTATTTGAATATTCTACATGAATCATTGCGGTTTTCCTATGTGTACAAATTAAAACAATTACTGATTTTATGTGCTATATAAATGTGTACAAATAAATGTATAAATCTGTGTTCAAAGTTAAACAGGTAATATTCTGCTTTTACTTTGTGTAAAAGTATGGAATTATTTCCTATAAAAATTATTATTAATAAATTCTGTTTTGTTATTAAGCAAAATCCTTTTTTTTATTTTTAATTTAATAAAACTGTAAATCAGTTTTTCTTAAACACATTTGTTTTTGTCAATGAATAATCATACAATCGAGAAATTATTATGTTAATGGTTTCTAAATAGCAAGCAAAAAGTAAGCATTTTATTGCATGCATTTACACATCTATATTTAAAATAAATCCACCACAAGGAAAAAAGTATCCTTAAGGATAAGGTAACCTTGATAATACATTTTGAATACATTCTTTCAATACATTTTAAAAATGCTGCTTGTGATAAAAATAAGAAAATAGATTACAGTTGATCTAACTTATCTTATTTATATATGATTCTAACATTTTTAATCAGCAATGTTAGATTTAAACTTTCTGAAAACTGTCCCAAATTACTAAAATATCTTAAAAAAATAAAATTTAAATCTCATTTAATTTGAACTAAATTTTTCCCATTTATAATAAATTCTAATGATTTTTGTTTAAAATTATTATTTAAAATCGTATGTATGAAAACTAAATAGTTTTATGCATTAAAGATGCATTGGATAATATGCAAAACATGCTTTATATTATATAAACTTTTATTTGAAATAATATAAAAAATCCATTTATTTAAAATACAATTTCAAAAGATGAATTTTAATTAAGTGATAAAAAGCATATTAATAAATGTTATTTACATATATAGTTTGAATAAGTAAAAGCGTATTTAATATAAATGTAATTGCACATGTAATAAGATTTATTCATCTTCCCAGACGTCATTTAAAATACAAATTTTAACCATACCTTACTTAAATTTTCAGTGATTTACGGAAATGATAAATTAACTAGGATGAAGAAATATGTTATCTAAAAAATGATTTAATTTAGGTGATAAAATATACCAGCAAATTGGCAAAATAAACAATAATTTAATCAAAACAACGATTTCATTGTTTTTCTTATCAGCTTAATGATGTAGTGAACTTTTAAATATAATCATTAAAATAAAACATATTAACAATAATATCCAAGATAATTAAATTAAATTTTACATTTAACTTAATTTAATTATTACTTGTATATGTTAATTATGTTTTTAAATATTCTGAAGATCTTTCCGTAATTTTGCAAAGCATTTCATACATGTGCAATTAATACTTTAATTGAGAGCATAATTTTATAGATTTGCTTAAAAGCGTAGGAGTAAGAGATTTGGAAATTTATTATGTATTTATATGTAGATTTTATTTATAAAATTAATATGATAAAATGTTTTGTAAATAATTAATGAATGTGAAACACATTTACGTGCTTCACATTTCATACCCATTTAATTTAATTACATTAGATTTAAATTATCGCAATAAATAAATGCTTAAGCAAATATGATTTTAGCAAAGAATGCCTTTATTATATTTAATTACAAAAAAATTAAATTTTTATCTGATACTGAATATTATTATGTATGTACAATGTTCTTAATATTCATGATTTTTAAAAGTATATTTAATGCTAATGTTTCTAAATATAATTTATCAATTTTTATATGGAATTTCAATTATAATTTTTATATTATTTCAATAACAGTTTTTCTTCTTGCGACACTAATAACTGCAATGAGTCATCATATGTAGTGTAAAATTCACCTTATGCCACAAATTTATGTGATTTATATTTTTACGATCATTAATTTAATATTAACTAATAAAGACGCTGGTATTTAACTTTGATTATGGAATTATACAAATCTTAGCACAATTTAAATGAAAGAAAAATGTTTTCTATGCATTTGTAAGAAGTAATTCAAGTGTTTGTTTATTCAGTACGTAATATGAAGACAGGACGTTTTCATGAGCAACAGATTCTACAAAACAGTATCATTCAAATCAATGAGAAATTAAGTGGTTTTTACAAACTTTTTAAGTTTCTGGAATCTAAGAGTGCACTCCAAAACACGAGTTTAAACAAATCTAGAAAAAAATTTTCGAAACATGGGATTTTTTCAAAACATTTTGTGAAAGTATTAATATAGTTAAACATAATAAAATATAATCTGGTTTATACCATTGCCCAATTAAAAATTATTAATAATTAATTTTTTTTCCAAAATGTTTCTAGTTATAATATTGCTATTGTTATTATTATATAAACAATGGATTATATATATAAATGCATTTGTGGTTCAAAGCAATAGAATGCAAAGTGGTATTTTACACTTGCAGTTTCCTTGATTTTCTGTGTGGTGGAATGTTGTATCTTGCATTATATCATTATATCTCATGCTGAAATGTTCTAACCCCATTATTTCTTCTTAAACATAATGTAAGAACTCTATGACGCTTAAATCAAGTGCGAAGAAAGAACAAGCTAAGAATGCAGCAGAGTCTGCATGTTCCCGAATCCATGATTGAACAGTTTGACCACAATAAATAATGGAATTACCCAAATGGATGCAAACTCAAAATATGAGCTATATATGTATATAGAATGCAAGTGGTCAAAAAGATTCTCATAATCAGTAATATTGAGCAATCTATATGAAGGCCAAGGAACCAACAAGAAACAACTATCGAAATAACCGAGTTGGTTGGTTGGGTTTTACGGCACAAGGTCCAAAATTGGACATTCTGCGCCAAATCTAAGTTACCAAGTCATTGCGTGGAATCCCCTATATTCACTCTATTAGAAAAGACATCCTTAACTTAAGCGTGGTTGGATCATTTATAAATCCATTCCTTGATAAGAAATCATGATTAGAAACTGGATTTATCAGAAAATAAATTATGATTTCTAATGATCCGCTATCCAAATTTTATGTTACTTGGTCCAATATAATTGTATCATCTGAATGACATTGAAGAAAACAGTTTTTCAATTACACTCTTGCTTAATGATTACCTACCTCACACAGGGAATTTGGATTTCATTCTACAGTTTCATCTTGTATGTGCTGTTTTACAATGACCGTTGTTTGCTGCCATGCCCTTCGTTACAGTGCCTGTTAGTGCATCTAATATCTGCAAGACTGGGGTTATCCATGCAATTAACAAACGAACTCCCAGTATCTATCTATTTAAGACCACTGAAAGCTCTCTCATTTTATCTGTACCTGAAAAATAAATTAAGAAAATTGCTTGCGCAATAGTCTCCCAAACGCCTATCAGATAATAGAAATAACACAGTAATGCAAAATACTGGTAATAATTTATTTAATTTTTCCAGTACTACTACATACAATATTAAATATTTTCAGAAAAGCTTCTCCATTATTTTGCAAAATCACTGCACGTTTTTCCTTTATTACAATTATAGTTTTTGCTTTTCCTTTCCTCGCATTGAATCAGAGCGGAAACAATCAAAATCAGTTTAATTGTTAAGTATTTTCAATAAATACAACATAATTATTAAAATGTGCTTAGTAATTTGAATGTTTTTGATTGTTCCGGCCTTAATCTCATAAAACTAGATCAAAAAATAAAATTAGTAATTTCGTTGAATTAGTCATTGTATAAATATATCAAATAAGTGGTTGTAGTTATAATAACTAATACATTTCTCAATATGTCAGTATGGCATTCCTTATTTCTAAAAATAGCAATGGTCATGACAAATTCTTTCTTTGCAGTACTGCATCTTACTAATAAATAAAACTAAAATAACTTATATCAATAATAGACAAAAAATTATCTTAAGTAATAAGACATAAAATATGTATTACCAAATGACTATAACATCATAATCGATGAGAAAATAACCCTTTGCGGGCTTTAGAACCAGCACTAAGTGATCAAAAAATAGAAATATTTACCACCGTAGATGCGATATTTCCTTTTCGGTTACGAATATTAATATATAATAGAAATCACCAGTCTTGGTTATGGACACATTGCAAAATTTTAACTGTCATATGCAGATTTGAATACCGCGGGGAATACAATCTTTGAAGAGCGCGCATCAGATGCCCATTACACATGATCCACATCATTCAAGCTTCTACTCCCTCAGTTTAATATTAGGACATCTCACAGCTTCCAGATAGGATGATAATGCGAGGAACTACTGGACATAATTGTTGATTCTAATTGTGATATCTGTGGACAAAATTAACAATTATCGCTCTGCAAAATAAATTGTACATCTTGGTCCATCTTGGGCACATTTTGTTTCTTCTATGGGCTGCTATTTCCCCAGACTTGTTACTTATTGAAAATGTGTGAGATTTCTGAAAGGAGACACAGTAAGACTAAACATGGAAGTCATCTGGAGTGTCATTTTACAAGACTGCATTCACAGCTAGTATAATTTAGTGCCAGAATCAGCATGTTGCGGAGCACACAAAGAATTAATTTTCACAATTTCTTTTCTTTCCTTTCTTTCTTCGACTTCCAAAAGATGTCTGACAAATTAACAAATTAATTAACAAATTAATCTTTTGGCTTGTACTACTATCAGTGATGTATGGAATAAATTTCATTATTTTTTTATAATTCTTTCAAGTATTCAAGTATGTTAATAATATATATATATATATATATATATATATATATATATATATATATATATATATATATATATAATATATATATATATATATATATATATATATATATATATATATATATATATATATATATATATATATATATATATAAAGCAGCTAAAGAAAGATTTACTAAATATAAATAAATATAAATAAGATAAAACATAAAGAATATTTAAACAGAAATATAAAATTGGAAAAATACTGAAAAATACAATACAGATGACAACTAGAAGGCATAGAAACCACGCCTACATCAGGAGGGAGATGGTCAGCAATGTAATATAACACTCTTTTCTGACATGCTCGAAGGACAAATGTCTAAATATCTTAGAGCAATTAACCCGAAGAGTGTTCGTATTAAAAGAACTTAGTTAAAAGATTAGAATAAATCTATATGCAAAAAATTAAAAAATACTCACAATAGATGAAACATACGTACAGTAGAAAAATACATAATACCAAAGTCAGTAAATCAGATTGAATTTATATATGAAAATAGTTCTAGATTTGCCAAAAGTAAATTTGAAATTAAAATAAATCATTTTAATTTTCATGTTAATAAGTTAATTTCATGTAACTCAAATATTTCTTTAAAAATATACAGAAACGTTACAATTAATGAAATTAATCATATTTATAATATCTGTAACAACTATGAATCTACTAAAAATCAAATTAAACACGCCTAACAGCTCACCTAAAAATAAAGATATACCAATTAATTTTATTATAAAACATGTAGGAAGTAGGGAATCGCTTTTAAGATTGAAGTAGTGCGTAGTTTTTATAACTAAAGAAGGGCCACTCAAGCATTGAAGTTCTTACAGGAATCCTGAAAACACCTACATTTATTCACTTTATTTTATACATAACTTAAGTTTAAATCCCCTTTAACACTTTTTTTCTAAACCACTTTAACTGTTTGAATTTAATTACTCCTGGCAATACTTCTTTATTCTAATTTCAAATTTACTTTTGGTAACTCCCCTACTATTTTCATATATAAATTCAATCTGATTTGCTGATTTTGGTATTATGCATTTTTCTACTGTACTTATGTTTCATCTATTGTGAGTATTTTTACTTTTCTGCATACCTATTTAATCTAATTTTTTAGCTAAGTTCTTTTAATACGAACACTTTTCGGGGGATTGCTCAAAGATATTTAGACATTTGTCTTTCGAGCATGTCAGAAAAGAGTGTTATGTTGCATAGCTGGCCATCTCCTTCCTGATGAAGACGTTCTCCCTATGCCTTTTTCTTGTCATTTCCATTGTATATTTCGGTATTTTTCCAATTTTATATTTCTGTTTCCATATTTTTCATGTTTTATTATATATATATATATATATATATATATATATATATATATATATATATATATATATATATATATATATATATATATATATATATATATATATATATATATATATATATATATATATATATATATATATATATATATATATATATATATATATATATATATATATATATATATATATATATATATATATATATATATATATATATATATATATATATATGTATATATATATATATATATATATGAATGGTATAAATGGATCGTATCGTAAATAGGTATTTAATTCTTAAATGAAACTTGAAATTGTTTAAACATACCAGGACAAAATGTTTTGAAATATTTCATCCGTTTTAAACAGGAGAGGTTTAGGGATGAAATACCGTATAATTGAATAATTGAAATCATTATATAAAGCTAAATCTCTGGCTATAATGTTACACATATAGATATTACCTAATAAACTAATGGATGCACATAATGGCCAGTCATTTATTGGGTATGTACGAGTTCATGAATCTCTCAATCAAGCCTTACCCTTATACTTATTACAAAACCATTAAACTTTTTATATATTCAGTGAAATTAGATTTCCAAAAATAAAATAAAATAAACATAAAATTTATGATTAAAAACATTAATGCAAATGTATATTAGCAATGTAATTTATGTAAAACATTTGGAATGATTCGTAAGTGAAATATCGAGGTATTATACTTTTAATTTCTTTGAAAATGCTGGCAAAATTTTTTAATGAATATTATTGGTATAATTTAAGTTCTTTATAAACAATAGTACTTTTAGTGTTTATTTTATATTTCGTTTGAAATATACAATATATATTAATCATTTTCAGAAGTTATGTCCAAATAGTCTAACTACTATTTGACCAAAACAAAATATGTTACAGAATTAATAGTTTTGATGACTCGTCTGATAAACAATATAAACCACCATTTCGTTAAAAATCGAAATAAATTACATAGCATGCAGGAAAAAACGCGTTTGTTGAAAATTATCAAGATATTGCTTAATAATCATTATTTTAAGAATTAAAACTGAATTTTTCAGTTTTAATTCTTATTAATAATTAGTTATTAATAAGAATTAAAACTGAAAATTTTTTATTTAAGTCTTTAATTCAAGTAAAGGAATCTTTTATTGGGTTTCGTTGGGAAAATCTCTTAACAATAAATGTACAACTGTCATATGTTTCAGTGAAAATAAATGCATACTACTATTTTATCAAATGTAGTGAAATTCATAAAAAGATAAATTTTACCTGAAAGCAACTTATATGTCTTAAATAATTTTTTTAATACCTATTAATGCAAATATGCCTAAAATGTATATTTTTTTTAAATAATCTCTACTTCTACTATGTTAGATAAAACTGCATGCTTTTAAATTATTGAGTGTAACTATGATATTAAAATTTTCCATTCTATTTAATAATTGTAATATGTGTTATGTTAAATTAATTAACATGGTGTGTCATTTACTTAAATTTTATCTACTGCCTAGCTATTATTCTAGAACCATTTACATATTTCATTAAATTTAATTAATTTGTTTACTATATTAAAATTATGTCAATTTAAAGAAATACAAATTTTATTTTTTTAGCCCCATTAATGCTCGAAAATATTAAGTGCAGAGAGTGATTTCTAAGCACCGTATTTGATATGGAGAAAAAAAAAAGATATCAGTTATAAATTTCCGTTCACCTATCCAAATGTGAAACCTGAGTTAGTATTAACAAATTTGTTTTCTTAATGTGATATACAGAAACTTATTTCTGTATATCACATTAAATTATTATTTTCAATGGTTTGGAACGTAAATATCAGATTGGCGCAAAACTTTGAATAGTAAGACGATTTTTATTAGATTTTCCATTGGTAAATAATGTTATTAATATTTTATGTAGTTAGTATTTGTTATGTAGTTATTATAAAGGTTGTTTAGATAATAAAATGTTTGTTTATTCATGAAAAACTAAATTTTAAATTTCATGAAATATAAATGATAAAATTATCTTTATGCATCTTTGTACACAACAAATGATGGTAAAGGGAGGGTTTAATTAAGTAACTATTCATCTCCTATACCTGAAATTTGTGTTTTTCAAGTTGAAATTGAAGACAAATGTCTACAGAATTTGTTACAGTTTAATATTTTTTTGCTAACTATAAATTTTGCCTTTCATAAATAAGTAAGTGGTTTACGTTACAGATTAGATTTCGGAATTTATTTCCAATTCATTGTTATCAAAAATATTATTGTTACTTAAAATATCCTCGTATTTTATATACATTTTTATAAATAATCTTTTCTATTTTGTATATTTTATAGCTATATGTGATTATACTAAATATATATTTAAAGATAAATAAACATTGCGGAATACAAAAACATTTTGTTGGAAATAAAGCAAGTAAAATACTCTACTGAAAATTCATTAAGAAGAAAAATAGATAAAATTTGAAAACATGGGGTACAGATGGAAAAATAAAATCATTTTAAAGCGATACAGATTTTAATTCTAAAATTTGCATAGATAGCAAAATTGTGTATTCACGCAAGCAAGTTTTATCGAAATTAAAAGTGAAAATATATTTTCGTCTAACAAAACAATGACATTAAAGTTCAATTTAATGTATTAAATGCATTTTAAATCAAAATAATATAATGAATTATAAGGAATTAAGAATTTTATGTCTGTTTCTTTTTAAATACCTATTAAAATATCTAAAATATTTTTTGAATTATAATGTATTTAAATAATATGATTTTTTGAAATTATTTCATTGAAGCATTCAAGACTTCTTCGATTTAATTAATAAGTTTAAAAACAAAAATCTAAGAATATGCATTAATTACGATGATTTTTTTGAATACACTTATATAAGTATTATTCACATTTATGTTAACATTATGGTTTCATTAATTTTGAATTAATCAATGCATGTTTCAAGTAAAATTAATGATTTTTACTTTGTTGTTTACTCAAAACTGATTTTACTGGACTATTAATGGCAAATGAAATGCTATTGAACATAATTAATCATGGAAATTCTAAATTACATTCCCTTGATGGGGACCACACCTGAGCTCATATTTTGTTATCCCTTTATACAAGTAGAAGAACATTGCATCCTTGAATAATTTAATTATCTTGCCAAATATAATGCCCATTTTTTGCCTTAATTCAAAATTTAAATAATCCTAAATTGTTTGGCAAGTCACTATCTGGAAAAATCTTGTTACAAATTATTACAAAATTAAGTTTAAATATTTATATATTTATATATATATATATATATATATATATATATATATATATATATATATATATATATTTATATATATATATATATATATATATATATATATATATATATATATATATATATATATATATATATATATATATATATATATAGTACATAAATATATAAAACTCTTAGAATAAGCATTTTGCAGTACACTAGTAGAAATTGTATTGAACATGCTCTATTTCAAAAAGGTCTGCATAATATTTTCAGAATATGTTTAGATACTTTAAAATTTCCCTTCTAGTAACTAAAAGTTTAAATGTAGTAATGTTAAAAGTACTTACTATTAATTAAATTTAATTGATAATTTCTATAAATGTGTGTAACCTATAAATAGAATTGAATTATTTATAACCAAATGGAAAACAATCAAAATATTCAATCAATTTTTATTCATTTATATTTTTCTTCTCTAGATGAATATAACAACAAATACTCTCGTCCTTATATACGATCCAGAAACGTTTAGAAAAAATATTTTATGCTGTCAAAATATGCATTGTTTTGAATTCGTTTTACTCTGAAAATACTACTTTTTGAATATGCTTAGATATTTTAAAACTTTCTTTCAAGTAGCAAAACTTTTAAGTATTGTAATGTTAAATTAACTTCTATTAAATTTATTTAATCGATAAATTCAGCGCATTAATGTGCACTACCATACATAAATAAATAGAATCAAATAACATTGATTCTATTTTTAAAAAATATAAAACAATCGAAAGTAGCAACTTATTTATTCATTTATATCACTTCCTTCTCTAACGGTAGTTAACAATAAGTATGCAATCATCATGCTCGCCATAACATAAGCCCTAAGCATAGGAAATTTTCAGGGTGAGAATGCCCAGAAGCTTCTGTGTATCTTATTTTTCGAAGGCAGCACGTAACTTCAAAATGATTACGATCTTCTCGAGATAATACTTGCATAATGAACGGTGCAAACACGATGGACTTTGGTATACGAACAGAAAAGCTGATGCAAATCAGGATTTAATGGTGTAGAAGAGTTTTAAAAATCCAATTTTCATAATGGAATGTAGGGGCTGTGATCATTCCCGCACACCATTCAGAGTCCTGCCCTCTACAGCGATGATGTGGAAGAGTGCATTATATGATAAACTATTATTTTTGGCCTAGACATCGGCCTTTTAAAATGGGTAATCGCTTAATTATTTCGTGAAGCGTGACACGTTCACAATATCTCGGAATTTGCAGTGATAGTGAGGATCATTTAAAGTTTTTAATGTGTGTGTGTGTTATAATATTATATAATTTATATATAACTATTTTATGAGAATAAAATTATTATAAAATTTCTTAGCTGCAATTGCATTATTACTTAATTTAACTGTATGAATAAATTGATTTCTGCTTTTTAAATTAATTGCATTAAAAATAAAAATGAGAAAATTCAAAGTGTATATTTAAAGACATTTATAGTAATTGTTTAATCAAAAGTGTAGTAAAAATAAAGAATCAATATTCATCGATATATATATATATATATATATATATATATATATATATATATATATATATATATATATATATATATATATATATATATATATATATATATATACATATATATAAATATATAATATATATATATATATATATATATATATATATATATATATATATATATATATATATATATATATATATATATATATATATATATATATATATATATATAATATATATATATATACATATATATATGTATATAATATATATATATATATATATATATATATATATATATATATATATATACAAAAGTTTACATTTGTGTTTGTATTAAGCATTTTATTCCTGATGAAGTATATTGCTTCAGGGTTTAAAAATACGTAAAAGTTTATTTTTAAATTAGAAATGATACTTTTATCATATAATTGTTAAAATAAAACGCGGTTTTAATGAAAGAATCATTAAAAAATTAAATTATCCATTTAAGTTTGAATCTGATATATTTTCTTTAAGGAGCAAGAAACATTACATAAGGTTTCAAAATAATTTACGTTGTCGTACAAACAACATGCAATTAATTTATAAACAATATTTGTATTTATTTGTCATGGTATTTACCTTGAGTTTAATAAAAATAATCAGAAATATTGTATTGTTTCACATTAACAAACTATATATTATAAATTTATTAAAAAACAGGGAAAACATGTAAAATTATTGTCTTATTTCGTGACAATATTTTAATAACTATCATTTTATACATTGTGCGAAAATATAAATCCAGTTAAAAGAAATAGAAATTTTGGTACTGATTCCATATTTTTGCATTAAGCAATCATTGTACGTTTCAGTGCTTATTAGGTGCGTTTCAATAATTCTTGCTGAATATTTTTATGTAGTTAAGTAATTTATGTTTATTAGCTCAATCATTTTATTGTTATAACTCTTATTTTCAAGGCAAATTTATATTCAGTTTTCAATAAATCTCGACATAAACTATTCCTAGCCAAGTTATAAAGATAATGATGTCACAGTACTTTCTACTGTGAATTCCTTTGCAAGATAAATCCTAATTTAATCCAAATGTAATTGTGTGTATTGAGATGATTCAATTGACTAGAGAATTGCCTCTAAGGTACACTTTCTCTCCATCCGCTTCCTGAGGTTTGTACGAAAAAAGTATTCGGATGATCTAATTTACTGAGTAAATAAGTGCCGTTTCTAAGATAGGATTTTAATTAAACAATTTTGATCTGAATGTGTGTTGAATATAAATTGATAAGAAAGTATAAATGATTATTTCTGTCAGAGTATGGTCTATATTTCATAAATTTTGATCGAGTATTTATGAAAAATAGAAAGCATGATATTTAAAGTATACTAATGAATATTTATATCTGAGATTTATACATGATTTTATTAGGGATAATTTAATTGTAAAAACTTAAATTATTATTATTAAAGTATACTTTTTTCAGGAAATTAGAGTTTTCAACATTTGTAAAAATGTGTGTGTCACTTCTTTAGAGACAAATATACAGATCTATGGAACTGACAAGTATAAGTTGTATTTAAATATATAAATTATGCAAAAATTACTCTCACAGTTTTCTTTTATGAATTAATTCTTTAATGCGATTTTAAAAATGTGTGATTTTTTAATACAGAGAGGAATATTGAAGAAATTTTCATTCACGTTTTGAATGAAGTTACGATGAGAAAATTTATATATATGTATACATATGTGTTCATATTCTGTGCATGTACTTTTCGGAAGGATTGATTGTGCATCGTTAATTTTAAGATATTTATTATGCACAACACCAATTACACAGAAAACACGTAAACGAACTGCACTGGAATTCTTTAAGAGCGAGATATTATATATGTACAATAAACCAAGTTGGACGTTGCCAACGAAAGAAAAAGAAAATTTTCTTAAAATAGATATTGCCACATTACTCCCCTCCTAGGCTTCACAAAGTTTGGACGAATGGTTCTTGAAAATGTACTGTTCTTTCAAAATAAGTAGCTGTATTTTTGATACGTGTGGGAGTAAAATGTGGTGAAATATATGTGCAACTACTGTGCTCAGACAATAAATACGCAAATTTGAGTCTGTCAATTGACATAGTCTTATTACAACCTTGAACTAAAATGATGTAGGCCGCCGTAAACCTTGAAAGGCCCATCATAGTGTGGTTGAAGGGATCACCGCATTTCATCATGCCTAAGAAAAAACATGACTACAAGATTCTAAGGGGACATAGATCTTGGATGTAGCATGGTGAGATGCAGCAATTGGGCATATATCTGGGATGGCGTCGTACAGCTTTTCAACGAAAGCTTGTGTTAAGGGAGGAAGAGCTGTATCTTCAAAGGAGTCAGCAGGCAGTCTAAGCGATTCATCATGCACCAACTCAGCAACCAAAACCTTGGAATCTTCTCTGTACGCAGATCGTAATCCCAAAGTTACTGGAGTGAAAGCATCAACCTAGTTAAGGTGTGATAGACATGAAATAGCTTGTTTTAATGACCAATGTAAGTGTTCGATCGTGCAAATACATTTTAGATTGTATGCAGAAGTTCGATGAATGTTAACACAAAAGAGAGAAGCAAAAGCTCGAAATAGTGAGGATTCAAATTGTTTTCCCGGCAATATGAATAGTAATATGAATTGGTGTAACAAAACATGTTATCCTATGAAACAAAATACCTCGGCAACCATCTCTGAAGTTATATCAGGCAAAGGTACGACCTGTGGTCAGAGAGTAAAATAGTTTACAGTTGTTATGCAGAAAGTGAAACATTGACAAGTTTTTAAGGGGTCAATAAGGTCTATATGTACATGCTTAAAGTATACCTTTGGATCTTTATACCTTGACATTGTACACAGGCACGACACCATAATTTTATACCTTTGTGCATATTTGGCCATACATAGTGAAGAGAAATATGCTTTATGGTAGGTCGATGAATACCAGGATGTTTCATGTTTCAGTCCATGAATAATGCCAAAAAAATTGCATCTCAGAATTTTTAATTTACTCTTTTGGGAGCCATATTCTTTTTGAAGTATTTGTTAATATTTCCGCTAAATCGAGATCACCCGCTTGAGCGTCAGCCAATTCTTCCATGTAGATCATACAAGGGATAGTAATTTCTTCTACCCTAGCAAAGCATCACCTGTAAAATTATTTTCGCCAGACACATATCGAATGTCGGTGGAGAACAACAAAATAAAATCGAGTTGCCCCTAACGTCGAGTAGAAAGTTTTGGAATAATCTTTTTGAGCAAATGCAAAAGATAGAGGCTTGTGATTTGTATTAATGATAAACGGTCGAGCTTCAAGCATATATCGAAAATGCACGATAGAAGAATATATTTCTTAAAGTTCCCGGTCATAAGTTGAATATTCTTGTTGCGTTGCTGTAAGTTTTCGGGAAAAGAAACCTAATGGCTTGACATCTTCAAGTGTAATTTCCATGTAAAGTGCCTCACATTATCAGATTACTGCAGTTTGTTAATAATGTCAAATAAGTTTCTGGAGAAGGAAAATGAAGAAAAGTGGCAGTTATCAAAATTTCCTTACATTTATCAAAAGCAATAATGACTTCTTCTGTCCAAAATATATCGGCTTAACCATTTCGGTTTTTTCCCTACAAGAACGCATTTAGTGTTTTTTTTTTGGGTGGGGAGGGGGGTTCAGCAGTTTTGGGTAAAAAAGAATGATAAAAGTTTATTATGATAAGGAATTGACGAAAGCATTTAACTGTATTAGGTTTACAAAATTGACTACAGCTTCAATGCGATTTATTTATAACATAACCCAAAAAAGAAACTTCAGAGGCACCAAAATCATATTTAAAAATATTAATTTCGCAGGCATTTTTTGTTCCAGTTCGCAGTCTTTTTTTAAGATAAGTTCTCAGACATTTTTTGTGATCAGTTTCGTTAGTGCTGGCTTTAAGCACATTGTCTGTATAAACAAAACAGAAATAAAGTCCGCGAAGAACTTCATCAATTAATCATCCATAAATCATTCAAAATCCGTCCATAATTCGTTTGTGAAGCTCCACAAATGCTGAAGCTCATGAATGGAAACTCGTATAACCCAAACGGAGTTATTGCTGTTTGACAGTTATCATTAGGATGCACAGAAATCTGATTGTATGCTTTAAGTACGTTAACATATGAAAATATAGTGGGATTATGTAGTTAAGGTGCAAACTTTTTTTTTAAAATGAAGTTGAATATCGATCTTATCGAGTAATTTTGTTTAAATATCTATAATATCCAGTTGGATGCCACTCACCAGAAGTTTTATGGACCAAGTGAAGTGGACTAGACCAATCACTACAAGAAGGACGACAAGTGATAAGTTCAAGCATATTTTCAAATTATTTTTTTTTTTTTTTTTAGCATTGTTAAATTTTGATGGATTTAAGAATCGAGCTGGTTCTTGAACAGGCGGATCAAGCACAAGACGACTCGAGATTACGTCAAGGTCACCAATTCCGGAGGATTGCTATTTCTGCGTTTTGTTTTAAAATAAATTTCTTAAAAATAAATATTGTGTCGCCGCATTTTCAATTGCAAAAATTTTGAATTCCATTTACATACCAATCTGAAACTTTTTTATTGATGTTAATTGTATTAGGAAATATATGAAAATATATATTGTATAGATTAATATTCGAATTTTTTTAATTAATATATTTCATTAATTCTACTGTCAGTTCATTTGATAATAGGTAATTTGATTTTTTTTTAAATTTAGGCTTTTATTATTAATTCTTTATATTTATGATAGAGTAATTATTACCAAATTCTGTTTCTATGATTGCATAATTATTGTCAGTATTTTGGTGCTTAAATTATTATTTGTAGTAAAAATCAACTGAATTTCCATGATTAGTTTAAAATTATCTATTCAGAGTCATGATCATTACAAAAATTGTTACATATTTATATTCAATTATGCAATTTCAAAATTATAATTATTAATATTAATTTAAAAATTTTATGAAACTAAATGTTTCGCTTAAATGATTAATATTTTAAATTCCATTAATGTTAAAGGAAAAATTTTCTTTACTTTTACGAGTGATTAAATAATGATAAATATTACATTGAATATCTTACATTTCATCATAAAATTTAAATAATAATTTTAATAAGATTTAAAAATTAATAAATTAAATTTGTGTTACTAATGGAAACAAAAAATAGTTACAGGATTTCAAAATTTATATAATATAAGTTTTGAAAGAAAACGAAAAAGATTTGTAGTATATTTACTCTCTATTTTAGCTTTCTCTGTAGAAATACTATTTATTGATTATAAATACTTATATTTTCCATTTATTACTCCTAAATATTTGACTGCCTTTTTAAAATAAAATGAATTTATTTATTATATTTTAAGAAGACAGTCGATTATTTTAATAATATATCTAAATATTTTAATTTTACAAAAAATGCTAGTTGAAAAACGTGAATTTATCTCAAACTTGCTTGCAAGATTTCAATTAAAAAAAAATTAAACGTTTAATTTTATTTTTTAAATTGAAACCTTTATTTAAATTTTTAAATTGAAATCTTTATTTTAAATTTTATTCAATCTAAGTATAGTTACTAAAAAATCGAAACAAAATCCATATAATATTAATCCATTAATAAATCTTTCGAGCATATTTCCTGCATAAGAGCATGCAAATAAGATTAAATTTTCACGTTTATTAAGGTTTCAACTGCTATTTAAGAACTAAATATTGCATAGCTTAGAAATGAAGAGATATTAAACATGCCAATTTAATATATAAATTTAGATTTTTTTTTCTGAAATATATGACATATTTATTATATTCTGTAATATTATTTAGCAAATTGCTCTCTGTTCCATAATATATATTTTTAACGTCTATTATATATATATATATATATATATATATATATATATATATATATATATATATATATATATATATATATATATATTTATATATATATAAAGAGAGAGAGAGAGGGAGAAAGAGAGAGCAACAAATCACGGTATGCAAATACGAGGGTTTGCCTTTTAGCTTTTGCAAAACTAGTACTTTCAGTAGAAATTGAAAATAACCCACAAATGAAAAGTGCTATGATTCCCCGAAATAAAGCAGGTTGGAGTGCAGTAGACTAACAATATTTAGAAAGGTGGAATCACTGCATGACACTGGAATTTCTTTGTACTAAAGTAAGAGAAGAATGTACTTCAAAGCGATAGATCTTAATTTTGATTCCAGTGCCTGTTGAACAAAATCTCTAATTATTTATATGAAGTTTTATAATGATATATCACGCTTTCTTAACGCGTGAAAATTAAAAAAAAGATGTATTCTTTGCTAAGAATCCAAGTGAATCTTAAGTGCTTAATTTTAATTGATGTTATAGGATCCATCACAGTTCGATAGTAAAAAAAGTTTTTTTGAATTTATTACATATGCATTCGTTAAATATTTTTTAGATTATCAGGAAATAAACATACTTTCATAATATTTTTTTAAAATACTAATATTTACTAAGTGTTGGTTTTGATAACATTAAGAATTACAGTTTTACTAAGATTCTTTGTTGAAATTTGATAGTATATACAATGATTGATCAAGTGAAACACAAATTTTTGATCTGAAATGTATGAGGATTCTTAAACTTGAAATTAGAAAAGTTTAAATTGGTATTATTTGGTAATATTACTACAGGAAAATATTAATGCATATCCTACCTTTACGAATATATGAAGATATAAAAATAAAATCTCTAAAACATATAGTGAAAATCAGGGTAAAAAATAAATATCATGTCTTGTATTAGTAAGATTTCAAAAATAATCTTATACTTTATTGTTATGTGATGATTAATTTTTTTTCTGTGTATATAACTGTATATCTGTTATATTTTGCTTGTTGTATTGCACACTGATCACTTTTTACTGCATTATTTTTCTAATCTACAAATGACCGTTACTTTTCTTTCTCACCCCACCATTTCAAAAATTCTAGTTTTGTTTCGCATTTCCTCAACTCCCTGCCTGCGTATGCATTAGTTTGTGTGTGATTTTTTTAAAATTTCCTGAGGTGTGAAAAGATTGACATTCGATTGCGGAAGCAAGCACTGTAAGTAGGAGGGACAAGAACAAAGTCCTGTCATGTGACTTTTAAAACAAATAATGCAACAAATTTCGATATGGATGAGATCATTAGGAACATTTTGCAAAAATGAAATTAATGAACTCAAGACATTTCGATTATTATGAAAACCAGATTTGTTGCAGAATTTATAAGATCCACCGATGAAATATAGATGTAACTTCAAGAGAACATAAGAATCACCATTTTTTTCCTATTAACTATACGTAAAAATATGCCTAAACTCCAGGTCTAATATGACTTTTTCTCCTCTGCCCAGCTGTCCTGTCAAAATATAGAGTGTGATAGAATCAGTTAAATTTTTTCTTTTTCATTAATTTTTTTTTCTGTTTGAGAAGTGTCCCATATATTTATTTACATTATGAATTTTCGCTGCCATGAACAATAGCTACGAACAAAGAGTGAAATTTTTCCTACATTATTTTTCTATTTTGAAACTAACTAATCCATTATTTCTTGCTTTCATTCCATTTGCAAAATCATGTGGTTTGTAATGCATTTCAGTAATATATTCATAATAGGTTTTTAATTAATTAAATTGTGGAATTTTTGTTGAATACAATCTCATTGTAAAAATAAAATGATTAAGCATGATTCTCTATAGTGCGCTTAGTTATTATTATCCAACTATGCTGATATTTTACCAATGTATGAATGGAAATTAATTCTATTGTTAATTTTAAGTTTCATATCTTCCCTGATATTTTTAACATTCATATATTATTTAAAAATTCTTAACTAAGCTTAAAATTTCCTTTTAATTTTTTTTATCCTTTAGGAACAATCTTGATAATGAGGAACTAGCTTGCATTATGACTATCATTTTCTAGGATTTTTTAAAAATACTCTCAACGATTAAGTTTACTATATAGTGGAGAACACCCACAAAAATATATTTGAACGGAAATCCATCACCATCCCAATTTCCGCTCAAAAGATGGTGCACTTGGAGAAGGGGGAGAATAGTAAGCAAAAGATGGACAGAGCGCGTGCGCTTCCCCTTGCCGATACCCCCCCACTGTCCCATGCAGCCCCTTTTTCCAACAGCGCCCAGTCGTTCGGTTTGCAGCCGAATGGATCGGTTGCGCTTTCAAACTCTTGGCAAAGGAGAGCACTAGAGGAGAGGGGAGACACAGATCAAAGTTATTCCTTTTTCGTCTTCTGGCCTCTTCCCATCCATGGAACGGTTGGTGTTCTAGTTTCGGGAAAAAAGATGACGAGATGGTTCCGCTTTAGGGAGGAATACAAATAGAGATACTCTTTTTTTTGTTAAATAGACAGGCTTTGTCATCGGAATAAAAACTTTGTTGGTGTTTTAAATATAGAAGATTAAAATCATTACTGACTGGTAAGAGCAAAGTTTTTACTCTTCATTTATTTTCACTTATATATAACATTTTTTAAAAAGTTTGAATTTCTTCAATCACATCAATAAAATTGATCAATAGTTTTATAACTTTGAAAACTATTTTTCTTTGAAATAATAAATTTGTATTGTAAATGGGGTAATATCATTAGATAACTACTATAAAAGACGTGATTAAATCTTGACAAAAGTTGTTAATATTACTTGCAATGAGATATGTGTGTATGTAGAGTATGTTATTTGATCGATAGATAGCGGAACAATCTACTGCATTTTACGGGCAACAGTTTTACTCTTCCAAGAAAATTTTACATTAAAAAAAACAAGTTAATTTAAGTTTTTTTTTTTTTTTTTTATCAAAAAGCTAACATATTATTTATATAAAATAATGCAAATAGATGCAATCTCTCAATGTATATCATCATTGAAATTTAAGTATAAATTTAAGCATTCTAATAAGTAAGTTTGGAAGTTTTAATATGAAAATACGTCATTTTAATGTCACTTAGTTTATTTTTTGAAGTTAGACCAAAGAATATAGATTGAATTATTGTGTAGAAATTTTCTGCAAAGATTGAAATGGAAACATATCTGTTAGACAAGATCAACAGTTTCTTACATAGATTCTCTGATATATTTTGTTATTTTTTTGTAAATTTTAATGCAAGAGATTTTATTTCAAATAGTCATTAACACACTAAATTTTTCTTGATTTTATTTACATTTATACAGATTTATATATTACATTATATGATTATTAGACAATCGTGAAAATGTATCTTTAATTATTTATCTATTATTTAACACAAAATTTCGTTATGTAAAATAATGTCACGACTGATTGTTCTGATAAATAAGCGTTTAAGAAAGTCAAAGAATTAGAAACACAGGATTCCATATGCGTACATTCTGTAGATTAATCATAAGTTAGCATAATTTTTAACATTTCTTTCAATAATGTATATTATAATCCATAATATTCTATGTCAATATAAAATTTGTTTCTAAATGAATATATATATATATATATATATATATATATATATATATATATATATATATATATATATATATATATATATATATATTTACCTTTTTTTTAATAAATAAATTTTTTGTCAGTATTATTGATTTATTTAACAAATTTCATGATCTAGTTATAATCATCCATGAGCATTAATTTAATTTAATGTCTGCATATATTTCGATAACATTATAGTTCGAATAGATAGAATTTACCCTTTTTTCAATTTTATGGCTTTCTCACACTTTAATATTTCTTTATTATGTGTTAAATTTCTAATTGTATTCTACAAGCAAGACAAAAAATATGCTTTGTTTGCAATCGATTATTATTGAAGTGATTTATAAATATATATATATATATATATATATATATATATATATATATATATATATATATATATATATATATATATATATATATATATATATATATATATATATATATATATAGATAGATAGATAGATAGATAGATAGATATGCTTGTATTAATATTATGTATATTAATAATCTTGCTCCGTGTAACATAGGAGTTATTCCAATGCTATAAGGAACAAGATATTCACTTAACAAAATTTATAATTCCAAATAATTTTAAAAACCATTCATATTTATTTATTTTTTTTAAACATAATTTTTTGTACTATGTAATAGATTTCATTTATTAAAATGTAAATTTTAATTTCTAGAAAAATTTAGTCGAAGTACATTTTATTTATTTATGAATCAATGCTGTCTTATTTATCTAATGTAAAACAATTGACTGGTTTTCAGGACTTTTTTTGACATTTGTATAGAAGTGTATCGATATTGATAGATAGTCCTATAATTACATCTGGACATGCACATAGGCAACTAGTTGGATTTTATTGGAAGATTTTACGAAGGAATATAGTATAATATGATTTGAATTTTACTCCTCTCTCCACTTAATTAATTGAAAACGGTACTTATTTAAACTATAAATTATTATTCACTACAAACGCCAACAGATGGCTCTGTTAGTCTTAGTTTTAAAAATACTATATTACTACAGGTTTTCACTCATAATATTTCTAAAAGCAATATTGATATTTCAATATGTACAGAAATATTAGAATACAATCAGACTGTTAAAGTCACTATCTCCGAAAAGAATAATTTGGTAATATATTTCATATCTCATAAATGAAACATAACGATACATTATCTCATAAATGAAATATAACTTCTTTAAAAGACATATATGATTTCTTTATCCTTAAAAATCTTTATTGGCTTATTACTCAGAAAATCTCGAAAATCTTGCAATATTTGTTATACGTATATTACAGAAATTTAAATTTTATTAAAAAACCTTCATTAAACTGTTTGTCATCTTTAAATATAAAATGCTGCATCTTGCAAATTTTTATTACTTGGAAATACATCAAAGAATTCTTAGTATTTTTGTGTGAAACATTTAGAAAAATAAGTGTACATCCACTTAATTAAAATACTTCATACTTTCTTTACTAAAATTCATTTATGAATAACAATTTTTATTCATATTTCGAAAAACAAGTCTTTTATATTTGAAATAATGTGTTAGAAGCGGCAAAAAGCTTAAAAGCAAACAAATTAAATATTTTGAAACATTAAATTCTTTTTTACTTATTATTAAATGTATTTTGGTTGAATGAATAAGTAATCAAATTATGCATTATATGAGGTAAATTTATTTAACGGATTTAACTATAAAATATTGAGGATTTTGTTGTAATATTTGTATATTCTGTTAAAAGCAAATGATAAAAAATGTAACCGAGAAAAACAATCGTCACCTTTATACAAATAATTACTTTTTATCCAACAATTTTGAATTAGTAAATGAACAGTGAGAGTTGAAGAATTTAGGGAGCAGTTAACCATTTCCTGTTTCCCTGAGATTTTGAAAAAAAAGAAAATCCTTATTTTACTAATACAATGCAAGTAAAAACAATCTTCAATAAAACAAAGAATAATTTTCAAACCTTTTATAGAATTTTTTTGTTAAAAACAAGCTTATTTTAAACACATTATGAGAAAAAATCAAATTTGAATATTAAATATTTATTTCAAAATATGTATATAACACAAAGCACATTTATTGGAAATTAATAATCGTAACGATATTATTTTTTTATTAAACCTAAAATTGTTGTTTAAAAATTAAAGAGAAGTTTAATATTAAATGCACATTGTGTAAATTAGTTGAATTATTCATTTGAATTTTTAGCAAGAACCTAGATATAAATTAAATTTATATTTCTCTTAATAGTGTTTAACAGCCGTGTAATTTCATGCTTAGTTAATAATAGTTTTATGAGTAGTAAATTATACAACAGCTTTTGAATTTTTTAGAGGAAAAAAAATCCAAATGGAACATCCAATAAATTCCGAAAATTGTTCATGTTTTATACACAACTGAAATCAAGTTACTTTTCTTTAACTTGGATCATGTTTTTGAATAATAAACCAAAACTTAAAAAAAAAACTAAAATAATAATTTTCAAAGCATTTATCGATTTTTTTGTTAGAAACAAAGTTAAAATATATTACGGAAAAAAATCAAATTTGAATAGGAAATATAGTTTTACCAATTAAATATTCTAGTATTTCTCCGTATGTTAATATTTGTAAGCAAAATTTCTTGTTTAATTTTTATGTCATTTTTTAATCTTTACAGCTCTAAAACATCAGACTCTTTTTTGTATTTTATTGAGCAAATATACGTTTTACATATGTACTAAAAATTCTCGAAACATTTGACGTTAACATGAAATTTATCTACACTTCCATTTAAAAGTTAGTACTTTTAATATCATTAATAAATCTTTATTCTTGATTTGAAAGAAATGTGTATTATTCCTGTCATATTAATTACAGTGGAAATTTATTTAAATAACACAAAGCACATTTTCTAGATGAGAATGTTTTCTTTAATAACAAAATGGTGATTTTAAAATGCGTGTTAGAGAATTAGTTGTTTTAGAATGATGTTGGATATTTTTGTTTAATAATTTAAAGTTCAGAAAGTGTGTGGTCGCAAATGATGAGCATGATGTTAGTGAACTAATGAATTTTGAGTTTTCATGGATTCCCAATAATGATAGATTTAATGTATATTATGTATACAAATCTGTGTGTGTGCGTGACAATCTTCTGAAAGCATACCATGGTAAAATCCTAGAATCAGATTTAGAATTAGTTGTGTTCTTGCAACAGCTTGTTTCCCTACTTATCTAGCCTTCTTACATGGCCCTGAGTTGGTTCTGAAAGTTAGCTAGAAGCAACCAAATGGAGTCTTTGTGGTTTTGAAGCAGGGATGAAGCAAAAGACTCCCAATATTTGATCTTTCATCTCCAGAAGTATCATTTCACTTGGAGAACATTGGAAACAGTTTTAACATACCCTACTGGAAGCTGGGATTCAAATTCACTATCATCCGATAGTGTGAACAATGTTCTAACCTACCAAGCTACTATGTCTTTGATTTTGGATTAAAAATAACATTGGAAAATCTCTTACCTGTAGTGCTGTATCAGTCAGTGGAAGTCATATAGCTGAGGTAAAAGAGTGGCCCATGCTGTTACAAGCTCCGTAGGACTATCTATGTACCAGTTATGTCTCACAAATGATTCCTCTTACAAAATCAGATCTCATAACGGCGCATCATTTTCTTTAAGTAGAAAACATTAATTTTATCACTAATAATATTTCAAATTCATCACACCCACAAAATTTTCCTATTCACTGCCAAGATCTAATAAAATAAAATATATGACTGATTCCATATTTTGTTTCATCTATGCCATATCACTTAAAGCGAAAAGAAGTTCTGTTGCAGAATAAAGATATATATATAATCCGGGTGGATTTTATCTCTTCTACAAACATTGTCACGATATATGATTCGAAAAAATTTTGATCAGATTTACTGTACGGTCAACCTTAGCGCGTTTTTTGGCCCCAAATTTGACAAATATTTTTACTGGAAACCCGACAAACTAGTATTTTGGCAACCCTATTACTTATTAATTTCTCATGAATATTTACCTATTAAAATTCATTAATATAAAATTTAATCAAAACATTTTATGGATAATTTAATGTATCAACTTTATTTTTTATTATATTTGAAATCTATAAATCTGGGTTTTTCATTAATTTTGCAAAATTAGTTGAACATATTGTTAAATACCAACAATACATGAAATATTTGTCCCTATTTCAGCCATTTTCCTTTTCCTGGTTTTCCCGATCGAAAATTTGTCATACGGTTACCCTTGGTGACTTTTTCAAAATTTCGTCAAGGTTAACCGTGCGGTAATTTTTTACCAAAGTTTTTTTTTTCTTTCATTTTCTTGAATATAGGATAATATTGAACTATATATTGGGAAGCAAGGTTGAACTTAATTTTTGCCGGAAGAGACTATTTTTCAAAGCACATTTCAAGTATTACGGGTGAAGTTTTTCGTGGCTTAGTAATCAGGGCTACGTTATAATGAATAACAAATTTTATTTTCAATGACATCTACTCTCGAAGGAAGGAAGATGAAATTTTCTTTTTCTTTTTTTGTGATATATTTTTGAACTTTTCAAAAACTACATTAATATTTTTGTATTTTTTTATCATAAGCTAAAACTAATTAACATTACATATTGATTAATTATATTTTTTAATACTTTACTTTACGCAACTTAAAAATGCTTGTATTTTTATATTTTTTAAAATTATTGTTTACTATATTTCTTATATTATTGTTAATTATTTTACTATATTTGTAATTTTTTACCATATAATACAAGCGAATTTGTGAAGCAGTTATTATCGTGATTATTGACATATGCATCAGAACAATAATTTCTAGTATTTCTTTCTAACTTTTAGTGATTTATACATGCTCTAATGTTGCAATTTAAGATAAATATTAAAACATATTTCTATTACTTAACTGGAAAATAAAAATGTATCTAATGAAAGAAATATTAATAAACATAAGTATTTTATTGGATAATTATAGAACTGCATTTGTGAAATAAATGGTAACTATAAGGAAATATGTTATGGCGGATAGTAAATGTGAGAAGAGATTCCGGCAAAGTTACGCAGACAATGCCGTATGACGTAATCTTTCGGTTGAGCGGAAGAAACATTCCTATCTGTTGCCAACTTTCCAGTAAAAGTGCTTAAGAATCAGGAATCAATGACCAATCACTGAGGTGGATAATGGCTATCCTTCGTAATTAAGTCTGTCATCGTTAATCACATTCCTATTCCTATTCCCTTGTTCTGACGCTTCATTAGATTTCCTGGGATATAAATTGATCTTCGGAAAACGCCTCTTCTCTCGAGTTGAGAATAAACCTTGTGTTATTGCGTCCTTCGCTGATTTCCTTTTTATTTCCCCTCAAGTTTGTTCTCAAGTTTCGGGGGAGGAGTCAAAATGACCGCATTTCGTAAAATGCTAATGGCGGAATGGGGGTGCGGAGCGAATAGTTCTAAAGTTTTCCCTTACTTGTACACACACGTGTGTGCTGAAGCTGAAATTAGGAACATTTTGTGCCTTTTAGTACCCATTAAAATTAATTACTCTAGGTCCTCACATGAGATCAATTAATAGTAATGTTCAAGAAAGTTTATCTATAAATTTCTCCTAGTTAAGAGTTTGTTTTTATATCTTCTCTTAAATTTTGAAAAGCTTATAAATTGCTTTAGGTGATAATTATGCAACTGCAAAATGCGAATTTTTAACTTGCTTATGTTAAACTGTAAATGCGTTATTTAGAAAATTTTTCTTGTGTGTAGTATTTATATCCACAATTTATTTATGCCTAATTCATAAAAGGGAAAAATCCTGTTTTTAAAAACTATAGAAGCGTACCTGTTGCGGAAGAGCAAAGTATTTAAAAAATCAAATTTTTCAAAAGTAGTAGTGTGTTGATATTTCAAAATAATGTTCAGTAAAACATTTTAGATAAATTTCTTTTTGTAGTTTAGTGTACATGATTAATGATAATTATATTTAATAATTTGTTGATATAAACTTCTTTGTTTAAAAAATGACTTTTAGCATACATCTTTATATTTTAGGATGTATTAAATTCAGTGATTAAAGCAAAATTTAAAATAACACACATTTTTCTGAAAGCATCTATTATTCAAAGTCAAATTTTTGCTTCAGCTTATGCAGAGATATTTTATTTGCGAAAAAAGTACGCCTATTTTTTCCGCATATAAAATATGCAATTCACAAACAATTTTAAATCATGTTTAAATTTAAGATTTCTTGCAATGAATGACTGAATTGAATTTCTGTAAATAGGACGCTTGTGTGTTCGATTTACAGAAATTCAATTTTTAAACACAAATAAAAACAGACAATTTATGGAAATTCATTTCCATTATATATTTTTTGTCATTTTGTGAATGAAAAGTAAAGTTATTATTTTAGTTATAAATGTGAAGAATATTATGTTTTCTTTTATAAATATGTAAAACAATTGATTGACTGTTGTGATGAAAATATTTGGAAATAAATTAATATTTTGCAATACTTGAATATAAAAAAAAAAAAAAACATTGAAAAGTTCTTTTATTAAATTAAATAATGTTACAAGTTAAATTTGGGTTTAATAATAAAAATTACCTTTTGTTATGCTAAAATTCTAATATATATATTTCGCGTTTTATAAGTTTAGCTGTTATATTTATATTAATTTAAACTACCATAGCTTCACATTTTATAGAAAAATTATTTTTTGTTTTAAATTTTCGAAAAACCTTTTCTATTTATTTTTTTTATGTTATTTTCAGAGTTAAATTTTGACTTTCTTAATAACAAATGAGATTTAAAGTGGACGCAATTTTCGAGCGTGTCTTTCTCTGTTCTTAATCGAATGCGTCTGAGAGTGTGATATTTAATTAAAGGGAAAGGAAGGCATTTGGGACTTCTCATGCTCTAATTACAAGTATTTTTCAAATTTCGTATTTCATTGGGGTCAAAGGGATATTTCAAACTCTTTACGTTCTTTAGTATGGCTAGAATCGTATATGTCGCATTTGTTACGATCCTATATTTAATTATTTACTAAATTTCTATTATTTCTCTTAATGGAGTATTTCATTAAAAGTTTTACTCATGGTAATTGTGATGGAAATTTCATTAACATTGCAACTTGTTCTTCTAAAATCAATAGCTGCTTGTCAACGAAATGAAAAAATAATTGAAACTCTAATATTTTTCTTAAAAATGTGTGTCAGGCGCGCATCATTGCTTTTTTTCTCATAATTTCCATATAATATATAATCGAGATAAAAATACTACATCATTTCAGATAATTAATGGGAAATATCAATATTACAAAATTCATCTCCTAACTATTAAAAAATGTGTTATTTCAGTTGATTATTTTTTTCTATATTCTATTTTCATGGCAAACATGTTTCAAAACGACTTTAAAATGCCACCTTACTTAATGAATTTAACAGGAAAATTGACTTTGAAAAATAATTATTTGAACTGGAAGAATATCATTAATATTTATTAATTATTGTAAATTGAACATACTTATCAATATAGTGAAATTTAGTTTCCGGAGTTTGGCAAAGCAAATAGCTTTATTCGTATTAATTTTTGCTTTATTTGCATGAAAAAATTTTAAAAGTTATTTTTTCTATAGTTAACCTGTAAGAATATAATTGTTTAATTATTTTGCATGATCTTACAATTTCATAATTCTAATAAATACTGTAGTTTATTCGAAACAGTTTGTTTCAACTAGTTCAAAGTGCTTAAATTGAAGCTTTATTTAATAAAATCTACCCTCTGTATTTTAATCAATTACCATTTCAGATTTTTGCCAATTATAATTAAATGTAAGTTTACTTCAATAAATACAAAATTCAACTAATTTGGTATTTACGTATCTTGAATATATTTACGATTGGAAATTATTATTTAAATCGAATATTTTTTTAATTATTGTTAAATTATACACCTTATATATTCAGATCGATTGCGATTACAAAACTTGAACCTTAGACATAAAAATGTGATTTTATCTCAGATGAATATAGTTATATTGTTTTGGCACGCATTATTTTTTAATAGTAATGAGAAAAATAATTGTTCTTATTGTGTCTCAATGAGTTTATAATATCCATTACCGAAGAAAATAATTAATAATTTCACTTATGTACTTAAAAGCAAAGGATGGATTAAAATAATATTTTCCTAAAAATATAATATTGCAGATATCTTTCCTAGAAAAAATATGCTTTATAAAAATAAATTAATAATATGTTATGAGAATTTTTTTATGATTTTTAATGATAAGATATCCCAAGCAAATATTCTTGATTCTAGATAAAACTTGCTTCAAAGACTTCTTTTAGTAAAAAGAGAAAGCTTTATACCCAGGTACATACCTGACACTACGAAAAAAGTTGTCACCTGTTTATCGTTTCTTCAAGGCGCTTTCATTGGAATAAAATTCCATTTGAAAGAAAATCTAGTGATAAGCGTTTGAAACCAAGAGAAAGAATAAAACTGACTTCAGGCTGTTTGTTCAGCTGATTCAAAAGATAAGACCCTCCACGCAAATGCGTCTTGGATCAGAAATCTATAAGATCGTCGCTGAGTGACTTCAGTCACGGCAGAATATCACATTTTATAAAATGTTTGAACTTTATCTGAAAATTTATAAAAGTTCGTGGGGTATATCTGTATATAAATAAAATGAATTTATAGTTAATACTAAAAGTATTTGGTATCAAATAATTTATATATTTAAGGCAAAAAAGTGAAATATTACAGTATAAAAATGAAAATATGTAAAAAAGAATATAAATTTACAAAAACTAATTTACAATTTTCGTTCATATAAGTATTCAAAGAACTGATAATGAATAAAATTAAAACAATTTATGAATTTTTATAGCATTTATGTGAACACCAAATGATACATTTTGTAAATGTCATTAACAATACAGTTAAGTTTTAGATTATCTTTTAAGTATGACAAGTTAATTTGTTTTTGAATAATGCATTCATATAAATCCTTTTATGTATCAAATGCGACAATATGAAGGAATGGTTATATTGATTAAAAACTTTTTCAAAATTCAGATTTCTATATCTTATACATAGGCTCAAGATATCGGAATTGAATATGTAGTTTCAGTAAAGGTCATTGAGCGGTTATTAATACAGTATGAAGTGCTGACAAGATGATGAAAACAGAATATGTTCACCAAGTAATAAACGTTTGTTAAAGCTTAATTTGAAATACCATACTAAAGAGGATAATATTTCAAACACTTTCACAGATAGAATGAGAGATAATCATCAGCAGCTAGTGAAAAAAGATCTTTCACAGTAATAGGACTGTTATAGTAATAACGATTAATGAATTTGAAAGTAATGGACTGAAGAAAACTGAAGAGCTTTTTTTCTATTTTAATTGCCCGACTGTTATTAGAAATTACCCTTTTCAGTAATATAAGGTGTGAATGTGATGGAAAATTTTGCTGTAAAGCATCCAGTATATGTGCCATCGTTGGTCTGAAGGTGTGTCTTCATATATTTAGAATCTATAACCAAAAGTTGACTCCCAGACTTATCTTGTCTTTCTTAGATTTATCAATTTAAATTTTGAACATTAAGATCACAGCATATTTAATATCCTCAATCACAATTATCAAGCACGACGGATCTTTGGTTGGATAGGTGTTCAATATACCTATCTTCCCAGATTTAGAACTTAATTAACTAGGCCACCCTATCTATAGAGCTGTAGAACTTAAAAATCCAACAGTGGTCGTCAAAAGGTATTGTCAATTTGTTGGGACAGACACTTGGTCTCCATAAGCTTATTCTTCATTTAGGTTCACTTAAATAACTGAAAACAAATTAAGTCATTTACGAAAATATATCACAGGCTGCATCCTCTATTCTTGCTTTTTGCTGCTCTTTGACTATGAGCAAAAATTTCCTGATGCAAAATCTCTTTGGTGCAAAATAATTGAACAATGGAGAATAGTCTCTTACATCTGCAATGCAATCATAATCGTCATGAATACATTCGTGCTAAACAGAATTCTGATGAATGCTACAATTCGGAGTTCATTATCAAGTGTTATAATCAAAGATGATAATGCAATATGATTTGCCGAGCGCAAAAGAACATTAGACACATACATTCCTTTAAATTTGTACAGCGAAGAATCATATCAGTTAAAAATTAGAGACTGAAGTTCTCCGTAATTTAACTGTAATTTCCTTTAATGTATTTTACAAAGGAAAATGCCGTTTCATTTGTCATCAGAAACGTTCTAGATTTATTTTCAATATAATAAATATAGCTTTCTTATATTGGCAATATTCGAGAAGATTGTCCCCCATTATTTTTACATTCGTATACTAGAATTGTCTGTTTAACATTGTTGATTAGCATCACACGCATGACTCTCACATTGGAATTACGACACTCATTTTTGGATGTGCACATAAATCTACAAATAATAGAAAATAATATGACTAAACATTCATTCAAAATTTCTATAACCCCATACCACTTGGCGTAGCTGTATGTATTGTATTTTAATGTGGTTTCACAAATTGCTTATTTTGAACAATCAAGATTTTTAGTTTTAAATTGTATATATATTTTTGTACTAATACTAAACATATGTATATTAAACTTCATGTTATTTTGATGATTCTCTTTGACGGCATTGAAATGTTTTTAAACATGATATTAATTACCATTTTGCATGCTAGAAATCCTCTTTTCTTGATCTGACTCAGAGTTTAATGGAGAGTTTTATCATAAACTACTTTTTTAAGTTTCCAAAACAAGCTGTTTTTATTAATTCAAGTCATGTTATTTAAAACTACTTGTCTGTTTTTTGTCTTGTCTTAGTATGCAGGAATTTGGGGACTAAAGCACTTTTGCTACTATTCACGTTTAGAATTTTGTACCCACCATAAATTCAATCATGAAATTTGCTGTGTCTGAAAGAGTGTACGGCTTCTTATGAAGTCAGAAGAGTTCATTTCTTCTTAATTAAGATGAGAATAAATGGCAGCATAACAAACTTTCTTACGTCTCCTGTCAATGCCTGAATGGTTCGTTTCTTCTTCGTTCAGGTGACCATAGGTGGCAGCACTACAATCCTGTGATGCTGCCACCTATTGCCTATTTTCGAAGCAGAGACCAAGTAGAAGTCCTTAGACCTTGAAGTAATAAACTCAGGGGCATTGATTTGCATGCAAACTCCGTAAATTTTGCAACTTTGACATATTTAACTTCACTTAAATCACATTTAGTGAACAGGGTCTTTAGCAAATCCCAGGTTCGAACTCATTTCTTTTGATGATGAGATCATGAAATCGATGCTCTCTGGTTTGAGTGACCAGCCTTCAATTAATGAAAAGAATTTTCCGGATTCCTCCATCTGGAAAGAGTTTCTAATTATAATCGATTAGATTATTTTATCACAGCATATAAAACTCAAAAACAATTGTAATTTTATTAATTTTAATGAAGAGATATATTTTATTTTTCAAAAAGTGCATTTTTTTATAATTAGTTCTACTAATTAAATTTAACAACTTAAATTTTGCGGTACAGTTATAGTATGATTTTTAAATGTAAATTAAATGTAATTAGTCTGAAAAAATTTTGAGGAATTTTATAAAATACACCAAGATTATAATATAAACTATATTTGAGTAAATATAATAAAAATTAACAAAATAATTTAAAATCTGGCAATTACTTATAATAATATATATACAATATTTAATTTTCTAATTACATCATTGAAGATTTAATTTTTTTACAAAATATTTCCATTTCATAAGTAAAAGACAGAATTTTTGCTAAATATTTAAATAAAGATACTTTAAATTGCTTTTAATTAGTAATCTGAATATTTTTTCTGATAATGAAAAAAATGTATTAATTTAATAATTTTTTTATTTTATTGATTATTATTTTTAAAACAGATTCTTAAAATAACGTTTTGCATAGTTCTATAAACACATGAAGCACGAACAACATGTAAAGATATTTTCCTCACATTACTCTTAAATTCCTCTATTAAATCAATAAACGAAAAGTCTCCCAAATATAATTCAAAAAGCAGTTTCTCATAGTGTAAATATTATAAGTTAGAAACTATCTGAGCATTTATTAAAGTTTTCAAAATTGTATTATATTCTTGATATTTTTCAGTCTGATTATCAAAACTGAAATAAAAATTTTGCATTTTTATTACTTAATAGTTTAATAAAGATAATTTAATTTTTTTTTTACTTAAAAACAGCAATAACTTACGTTTAGCTATATTTTTAGTAAACATACTTTTGCATCTCATAAGAATTTTCAGTGGTTTCTGGTGAACGTTAATTGGTCCAAATATATTGAATGCATCGTTTTCTTATAAATAATCTATATAATTTTATTTTGTTGCTAATAATAGATTTGAGATAATACAAATAATTTTCTAATTTTGTTTAATTTTTTCAAATATTTTTAATGAAAAAATTAATTTTCCACCTAATTTAAACCATTACGAATTCATATTATATATGTACAGATTTTCTATTGGAAAAATCCTCTTTTTTAGTAACAATTTTTATTGTTTCATAATGTTTTGGTTTAATTTATACTTCTCATCAAACATTTGAAAAGTTTGTAAGAAAATATGTAGCAAACTTGTACTTAAAGCTAATAAGTATATACACAATTTTCACAAGTTTTTAAATTCAGGATAATTTAATATTTATTATTTTTATATTTTTTGTTATTCATAAAGTTCCTAACAAAGTCTATCAATAATTTTAAACATAAAAACTACCCTTAAATATCCCAAGTAAATAAATTAAATTTCTAAATACTAATCAAAAATTTAAACTAACTGCAAAGAAGCTTAATTTAAAGAATATTTTTAAAAATATTGTAGAATGATTGAAAAGAAGCAAAATCAGAAATTATAGTATGATTAATATTTATTAATTAATTAATAATAGTAATAATATAAGAAATGATTAATAAATTATATCTTTTTTAAAGTTTACCTACATATTTATATAAGTAAAATTTAGAGAAATAATAATTTATTTTAAGGTATAGCACATTAGAACTTCAAAGAACAAAAAAAATATTAATTTCAATATTTAAATGAAAATAATATTCATATATATAATATTTTTAAATTATTTATTAAAAAAAAGTAGTTTTTATTGCCAATACAAGACCCAAGATTTATATATAAGGTTATATTGATATATACTACTTTTTTCTAATTTCAAAAGAAATGAACTGAAAAATGATTTTCTTATGTTACAGAAAAGATTTTCTTGAACTAGTGAAGCGTTAAAATCATATTTCAAGTCAAAGAATTTTTTTCTCGGACGAGAGAAATATTTTTTTCTAACAGATATGTTGTCAAATAAGGCTTTCATAAAATTTCCAAAAGAATTTCCCATATTATATGCATGTTAAATTAATATGGAAAAAAATTATTCTACAATAATGACAATATCAACACTTGTTCCATAAAAATTATAAAGTGTGGAATTAGATAACATTCTTTGATTTACAAAACATTGTTTTTCTCTAAAGTTATTTGAATACTTCTCAAACAAGCCTTGTTTTAAACTTTATTCTAGTCAGTTTTAAACACTTTTGTGCACTAAACTTTATTAATAAATTGCTAAGAAATATATAAAAATCTACATATATACAATATATATATATATATATATATATATATATATATATATATATATATATATATATATATATATATATATATATATATATATATATATATATATATATATATATATAGTATGAATACATAGATATGAGAATTTCTAATTACATATCTGGCTTATAAAAGTGAAAAAATTCTAATACGTACAATCAAAATTTTTTTTTATTGTGTTTTAAGCATTCGGTACGAAAATCAATATTGCATGTTTCTGAATCCATTTTCGAAAGACATTTCCTTTCAGATTAAAGCACATTGAAAAGACTTCAAAACTCATCACCAAGTCTTGAAATTTGACTAGTAAAAAAGTCTAGCTTGACTTGTAAAACACAATGTAGGATTTTCCACTTTGATTTCTGCTCACACGCATACAGTTTTGGTTCTTTTCTTTCGTAAATGCTTTAGAAAGCCGTCTGACGCAACTTAAAAGTACTTTTTCATCATGTTCTTCCACTAATTGATAAGAGCTTTATTTTAAGCATTTGTTAAATATGTGTAGCGAATAAATCCTTTTACAGTTCATCCAATATCTTACTAATATTGCTACACCCATGACTGAAAAATGCCCAGCCTTATAGTACGTCAAATAAAGATTTTAATTCATCAATTGATATACACTGTGAATTTTGTATAGTAAATCAATTTATTTTGAATGATCATGGTATTTTTCTTGAAGAGAACAGCAACAATGAAAAAATTAGTTTATGAGTTTAAAAACTGCTTTTAGATTGTATGTTAAAGCAGTACAAAATAAATTGTTTTATTGAAGAATTCTTGTCTTGAAAAACTAAGACCAAATTTATGGAGAGTAATCATATTAAAATTTTCACGAACAAACAGAATTTTTTAATTTATTTTAAGCAAATTTTGTTAAAATAGTAAAGCATTCTAGAAACGATATATCAAATTGTCTTTTTGGAGCGTCTGATATTTCCTAGCAAGGACAGAATAATAGATATCAAACATTGTATGGTGCCTATGTACACAAATATATATATATATATATAAACGCATCTTTATATATTAAGCATATATTAAGAATAATTCATGACTAGTAACTAAAGGAGTAGAATCGAAAAAGTGAATTATTAAAAATGTCCATATATTAAATAAATGAGAAAGATCAAGAGATATGATGTCTATATGATACAAGATATACAAAGTACGTTTAAAATTTGCGACACTTATACCACATATCATCTCTACAGCAACTGAAAAGTAAGGTACTTTTCAGTTACAATCGTTACAATGGTTGAGTCAGTATAAGTCTCCCATACGAGGAAATACAATATGTTCAATACCTAGGTATACTGACAATTCCATTATCAAGCTTCATTTGGGATAGAGAATTCCAATAAGCAAGCAACGATCTCCGAAAATTAGGTATAGATGTAATGAGTGACTGATGAGCTCTTTAATGCGTTAACAAAATTAATTCTTTAAGCAGAAGGTTCTAGATTCCATCAAGGTTTCTTTTACAGTATGCTGAAATTTGGCAGTATTGCTATTTCTGTCCGTCGAAGTATCCCACACAAGCTGTATCAGATTTTAATCCGGTGAGAATGTGGGTTATTCCATGTGGGTAGTATCCACTGATTAAAGGTTATGGTTGACGATATTTTAATTTTGAGGAAAGGTTTTGCAATTCATAAAAATAATTCTCTTTGGAAAACATAATATAAGCTCATTTTGCTGATGTCGATTTAGCATGTTCTTTACTCCAGGCCAATCTCTGGCAACAATGAGTTGCTTGAGTAGAAGACACCTGAAAGAATTGCGGTAATATATATCACATTGTCGTAAATAGCATGTTCTCTACTTCTGGTTAACCACTGGCAACATTTAGTTGCCTTGATTGGAGCACCCATGCAAGACATGCGATCATATATATCATATGATCGTAGATTATGATATATATGATATGATCGTTCAATCCCCAATGGTCGTAAACATGATTGGCTACAGTTGATGTGACAGGTTCGCTTATGTGTTCTATCTATTTCTTTTGGTGAATGTTACCAATTACCAGGTATTATTTGGTGGTGATACTTACGAGCAATCAGTATTGTAACATGTCTGACATATCTATCATTTTGCAATCATTGTCACAACCTAGATGACACTTTGGTCGATTCCGATTTCCTCTTCTTCTATCATATGCATGGATCAGTATTCCAGGTAGTCGATAAGTCTATTATATAAAACTTTGTCCACATATATTCTCTGTTTCATGGCTATACGACAGTGGGAAGGAGTGTTGTACGAACTGATTTTGAACAAGTTTCCATTTTTGCCACATGTTCTCATATTACCAACAATCTTTTACACTTTCGTCATGGTGACGTAAGCTCGGCATCATCAGGTGCCTCTCACATAAAAATTAACTATGTGTGCGATATTTCTACAGATGACATATTTCCGTGCACGTTCGATTTTTTATGTGCCTCTGAATTATCGTTAACTTAAAAACATGTAAGAAATTGGCTACTTATGTGCATATACGTTGCAAACATGCAATGCTTCTTTGTCGTATCTCAATTTTTCCAGTTGCAGCTTAAAATACCTTATGATGTTTCTTTTGAATACATTTGTTACAATATCATTAGTCCTAACAAAAGTTAATTCAGATTTTAAAAAATGCTGGATATTTTTCACTTTAATTGATTAAAATTATGTACTCTATCTATTAAGAACAATTTTATAGGTCTAAATATCTTCATTCGAAAACTAAATTTAAGTAATGATAACTTTCTTATTTCTTAATTCTAGCTTTTAAAATCAAATTTTTTTATATTTTTATAAATTTTTGGATTTTCAATAAAAATTTTGAAACAAATTTATTTATTACACCGAACTTATAAAAAAGCAAATACAAAAAAGTTTGTGCATGGATATTGTATAACCAACAATATTTAAAGTTATTGTGTTGCATCAAATAATAATGTATTTATACATGTATATATATATGTGTGTGTTTGTGTGTGTGTAATTTTAAATAAAAATTTATATGTATATAATTATGTTTAAATATGTATTAAAATTATAATTATAGATTATGAATAACAACTTTTTTTTTTCAAATTGGTGACCAAAAATGTAATTTTAGTTTTACAAAGAATTAGCCATAATCCATCAAACTGTCAAAAACAGATTTAAAATTATTTGCTTTTCTAGTTTTAACTTTTTAAAAAATATAAAAATGAATTCTTATCATTTCAACAAAATAATAAATAGAGCTTTGTTGTACAAATTATTTGAAGTTAATTTTGTTCTTTTATATATAATATGAAATATTTATGAAATAAAAAAAATGTTTCTTATTTCTGTGTCTAGTGATGGATGTTTAACTTTTTAAGTCGCTGACATTTTTTTCCTATGATTGATTATTTTTAATGGAGCAAAAACAATATACTAAAAGTAAGTTGATTAATTCTGCTTTCTGAAGCGATCACACTACAGTTTTTATCCTTACTTAATTAACATACATAATACATCAAAAATAAATCTAGTTGCTTTGACATTTTTATATCATGTTTACTTTGAAAAAAGAATATAAATAGCATTTTTTTCGTTTTCGCATAAAATGCTTATGTTATATAAGTGGACTTTCAAGAAAAAATACCATTTAATTTTATTCTGTATCAATATAATTATATTTGGCATAAGGTTGAAACAAAAATTAAATATTATCGCTAAGAAATACTATGTATTGAAATCATTTTTACTCATTCCTTCGGTTAAGAATTTGACTATTCCTAAAATATTTTTGATGTAAACGCGTTACAAATCTGTGTGCGACAAAAGTAAAAAAAATATAATGCATAAATATTTTTTTAGATGAATAAGAAATCACTTAATTTAAATTTCAGAAAACGAAGGAAGCATTTAACATTTTTTTGCCGGGAAAGATTCATTTATTTTTCAAGATGGAAGAGATTACATTTAATTTCTTTTTAAAATACTGTATCATCGCCAACCTCATGTTCAGATGGATTTTCTGGAATTACTGTGTGCATAAAAATTGTGCAATTCTAACTTAGTCCATATATGTGTAATAAATACTCATAAAGTCATATTTCAATAAAAAGTTAAGTTAGTAAACGTAAAAATTATGCAGATTAAAAATAAATGAAAAAATTCAGTATGCAAATAACTAGTTATATGTTGCTGTTGCTTATTCGCCTTGGCTTAGACAAACTAAACCATGTCCAAGAAACTATGTCACACAATTAGATCAAAAACAACATCCCTCTCATTCTGCAATTGGCTCACAAATTAACCATTTCAGTCTAAGATATGAGAAATAGATGGGATTGCAGAGCAGTGGCAAGGTACATAACTCCTCTCATTTCCATTGAACAACAGGCTGTTTATATGACCAGACCTAAGTTCAGCTAGGGTAGTATGCACAAATCTTGGGCAGAAGCACTACAAGGACGATCCAGGTAACTCAGCAGCATACCAGGCATGATCCGGAGGAGTTCTCCAAGTGGTATTTGTACTAGAGAAATACCGGGAGTGGCCCTCAGAAATACACAGCTGCTGCGAAGAGGCAGTGGGGAATTTGTTACCTTCACTATCAAGCTGGTCTGCACCTTCGTTTCTATAATCTTCCAAATACGAGGGAATACACTGTAAACACACAGTGCCATCCTGGGTCAAAGAAGCTAATTTTAGAGTAATACCCTGTCTAATATCTTTTTTATCAGCATAAAAATGTTTCTTAATCTTTGAATACGGATATCACCTATCTTCTCATTCCACAAACTATATTAGAGTATATTTTATATGCACGTAATCGTCACATCTCTATAAAACGCTAAGCAGTAACTAGAGTATTAACTATTCAAGCACGTAAATGACAGAACATTTCTTCAGAAATTCTGATATATGCATGGTGCTCATCAAAGAAAATATTCCGTACAACAAAAGCTTTAAAATTGCATATTTACTCAAGAAAAAGGTGCTATAAGTATCATGTATTAATTTTATGTTAACTTACACTTCTCTGGATAAGCGAAATTAATAACTGAATATATCTATCTTCAAATTTTGGGAAACTTCTTTATTTTCTGGTTTCTGATTTGAAATTTTCTGATTTATGTATAATAATATTTTTTATCTTATATATATATATATATATATATATATATATATATATATATATATATATATATGTATATATATCTATATATATATATAAATAAGAATATTAGAAAGTGCATAAATCTACCTGTCATTATATCATCGATATAAAAACTAATCTCTCAATTTTATTTTACAGTCGAAAACTATTAACAAGAAATAAAATCATTAATTCGGAAAAAAAATTAAAAGAAACATCATAGTCCTCTAATCTACATTTTTATCTGTTAGAAGCAATTTTATCTGTTCTCTTTAGGCCTTCATTGTATAATTTGTACTCTTTGTTGGAAGTTACTTGTACATAGTATGAGTTACAAAGATGTTAGATTAAAAAGATAACTACAGATGAATAAAGATAATAATTTATATGCCTGCATTGGATGCAAGATACAAGATAATTGAACATTCTTTGATTACATTTGTCATCATTAATATTTATCGATTTAATTAATTACTTTAATAAGATAGTATATTTTGTTTATTCCAGTTGCAACATTTTGAATACCTAATTTTAATTTAATTTCTTTCTGAAGGTTTGTATAAAATTGAGAAAAAGTTGATTATAGCAATTTTAAAGTCGTTCGATTTTAATTAAGGTAAAGTCAGTTACATACAGCGACCATTTGAAATCTTTAAGCGTTCTTTCTAAAAGATTTACACAGCTTATTTCTTTATTTCTTTCTCGTCCACATTTTTCAGTTCATGTCTTGTTCTGAGCTATTTAATAGATTTTAAAAATATTAATTTCAATTCAAGTTATTTATAACCTCATGAAGAGGTTGCACTTATCCTTTGAAAAATTAATTTAAATTCCAATACATTTGTTTTTAATTATTGGTAATACCATTTTTTTAAATATTTGTTTATTGTTTACGGTGTGCACAACAGGAAACTATTTCAAAATACTTCTAGAATGTTTTGGCTAAAATAGCATTACTTAATGTAAAATTTAAGTAGGTTAAGTTTATAGTATTTGTTAAAAACGAGAATACTATAAAAATGCTTTTTTCCGATAGAAATGACTTGAATAAATTGTATGTGCTTCAATAGTTTTGAGATGCATACTTGGTTTTTATTCAATGAATATGAGTAAATAAGCAAATATAATATTTTATCATGTTACTTGTGAATAAGAAATTTAATTTGCAGGTAAAAGGGATTATTTTATTATTTATAAAAAAATAAGGCAATGAAATGCAAAATTATTTTTTGCTCTAGACATTCTTTGATTTCTGCGTAAGCCTACTTCATGTGATAAATAAAGACTTAACTTCAATAGCTTAAAGTTTACTTTAATTAAAATTTACTTTTTAATTACATTTAATTTCACGTTTGTTAAAATTTCCTTTCATTTATGCAAAAAATACATCAGTTATTTTTTTTTATCAAATTCTTAACTGTTTTTCAATATTGACTGTGGTGAAAAATTTTTATATAGTTTTTTTTATATATCTCTTTATACATATTTTTAAAATAAATTTTTGTGATTGGTTTCATGTTATCATTAGTTAAATGTTTATGAACAATTTTATTTATAAGAAACTCCTGGCGCACTTTTTGAATTGGCTTTAATATCTTAAAATATAAATTCAATTGAATAAATATTACTTAAAAAGCAATATATATATATATATATATATATATATATATATATCTATATATATATATATATATATATATATATATATATATATATATATATATATATATATTATATTATATTATATTATATATAACTATATTTAAATTACAAAAATCATTGCTTTTAAAAAAATTACTTCAAAAATAAATTTTTTGGTAAGAATTTGTAAGCATTTGTAATAGAAAACCATTCATTGTGATTTGGTAATAAAGCTTAATATTATAAACGTATCTTAATATTATAAACATAATTGATTATTTTGAGTAGAAAGAGTGATATCAAAATAAATAAATATTCCGGCATTAATTTAATTTGTTACATTTTAATTTTTATTTTATGCTGTGAATTCTTAAATAACTATATCTAATATATTTCCTACTATTATTTTGTTGATTATTAATTTTAAAATGTTTTAATATTGATCATAATGTAAACCATTCGCTGATTTCAATATATATCGACTTAACAAATGTAAATTGTAACAAATATCCATTTGCTTGTATTGCATTATAAGTAGCTTCCTTTAAATTACATTATCGCTTGAAGAAACTGAATTATTTCCAACTTTCTTGGCTTGTTAAAGAGCTCTTCTATTTGTATTGAATGGCAGAGCCACCACACTTTTACGCTTCATCTATCCATCCTTAAGATGACGTCACGTGACTTTGATTCCCTAGGACAGGGACGATGATTTGACGGCTACTGAGCACAAACATTTCTGGACAAAAGCATCCAGACGTAAAGAATTCTTGCGGTCATCATATTTTGGCGGGGATTTCTGTGACCAATGTGCAGCCGCATGGAAAAAAAAATCCTGTTACAGTAGCAGTTTGAGGGGACGTGACAGACGAAATAAAACATTATTTGGTCTTATTTCACCAGATTCTATCCTAAACATTTTTATAGCGACACACAAACCACTTGATAAAATGAGTCTTTGTTGAATTGCATTAGCTTTTAAGTGATCTAATGTATCTTTATTATCATAACTTTGAAGAAAGTATAATAATAAGCTCTCCTAGAATTTATTTTTCTTCCATACTACACTTTTATACTGATTAATCTATATTATGCTCTCTAAACCTTTTACTTACAAATTTTAAAAAATGGCAATTTTTAAAACATTTTTAGAAAAAAAAATATGTTTGAATAAATTGTTTGTTTATATTTTAAGACTGTAGAGATAGATTCATTGTTATAATTTTCATAAATATCTGAAGTTAAGGAACAACAAATTAACAAGTATGTATTTTAAGAGAAATATATTTTATGATTGAATTGTTTTAAGACAAAATGTACTAAATTGACATTTGAATGATTTCAAATTACTTCTTAAATACGAAAGGAAGACAGAAAAAATTTCTTGTAGCATAATTTTAAATTAAATCAACATTTCTTGAAATGAAGCTTTTATTTCTAAACGCAATTTTTTTATGAATACAAAATTGTAGGTACAGTACTGTTCTGTGACTTTCCTTACAATAAGGTATCTCATACCCCTCAAAAAATAAATACCTATTAAGAAATTTTATGCTTACAAAATATCTAAAAATGATAACAGTTTGTCAAGTAAATTTCCTCATTATCTTGTTTGAAATTTGCTGAGATTGCCGATATTGATACTTGCCTTAAGTATAAAGTGATCAACGTTCATTTGACAAGTCAACAAATAAATTTAAATTTAAAATTACGCTAATTGGTAATTATTTAACTATAAATACTAAAGAAGAAACTGGGGATGATTTTATTGATTTTGATAATTAAGAACACTAATATTTATGGAAACTTAATCCATGTTCATGATTACTTGTCATAAGTTCACAATTTCAATCAAGCATTTAAAGTAATTAGCTGTATTTTAAAATCTATCTTTGAATTTTAACTAAATAAATTAATTTGTTTTCAAATCAATATATACTTTCAATTTTCACACTCACAGAAATACAGTTTATGCGCAATTTTATTTTTCATGTAATTAGGATATTCCATACTGCTCGAGATTTTCCAAATGTACTTGATTTAAATTTAAACTAAACTACATTTCTTGATATGAATACTCTCAAAATTTGTTCGAAAAAATATTTTATTTTAAGAACTTACTTTATAGTTTTTGTGTCTTATAGGGACATGAACAATGATATTTAGAAAAAAAAATATTTAATTCAATCTATTTTGTATTCATGTTTAATCACACATTTATTTTCAATTTTCCTGCTTATATTGAGCAGTTATTGATTAAACAAAAGTTAATAAAATGCCGATATATTTTAGGTAATACTCTGCGTAAAAATGATAAGTGCTTCAAACTACAGAAACAAAAAGGTTCAAGTAAGAAAGTGTTGTACAAACTTTGAGTTTGAATTTGAAAAGTATTCATGATATATATTTACAGCACTATCATTTCCATTTATAACTCTAAAATATTTTAAGTATGCAAATATTTTGAATATCTTACAGAAAATATTCGTTTCAATTATTTTATTCAATGAATAGAAGATCGAAATATATCTAAATAAAAATATGATTGTTGTATTCACTAATTAAGTAAAATGCTATAATTTTATTACTTGATAATATATTTAAACTAAATATATCTCTATGATAGGGGCTGAGCCATCTATATAACTATAATTATGATTAATCCGTAATTAACATATTAAATTACATCTATATCTAAACACATGTCTTTATACATATTCCTTAGAAGTCTAAAAATGGCCTTTAACATTTTGCTCATTAAACAAAAACGAAAATTTATTTATTATAATTATATATATAATTATTATATATATTATTATATATATATATTATTTATATAATTATATTAACATAAAGAATTGTAGAAAATACTTTAAAGTTCTACATTCTTTACCAAGTTAAATGAAAAAATTTTTATGTATACACACGCTTTGAATTTGAATTGATATAGAATGAAATCTGTAATGGAATTTTACATAAATATATTTGCAATTTTATGCAGAAAATAAATAAAATATTTGAAAATCTAACTTTCCGAAAATTTGAAACGCTTTAAGGAATGTCGCCAAATTGTGAACGTCTATTTTCTTCTTATATGACACTTTTTTAAATAAATAATTATAAAAGTATTCTTTGGAAAAACTACACTTATATTTTCCGAAGGACATTTTTCGTAGTAATATCTTCTCAGTATCCGGAATTTTAAAGAGTTCCTTTTATTCCTGCCAGCCTCGTCCTTGATTGCTGCCTTTTCAAATCGTTCGATTCCATCATCTCATTCAACTAATATATTCTTTTCATCTCCGTCATTAGTTTCTGCTGAGAAAAGCTCCCCCTCAGTCGATATCCGGACACTTGAGTAGCGAGAATCGACCCCACCTCCCGGGCAAACCATAAAATGAGTAACTACCCTCTGCCTCGCTCTTTTACATGATGTATTCTCACATACCTTCCTGCTAGAATTCTTTTTTTTTTTCTTTTATCAGTCAGCACGCCTACAAGATGACGGTTTTTTGTACAGAGAATTCTAGCATGTGATCACGTCAAAAATAATTTTGAGAAGATGTCGTGGTGACAGGAATTTTCTTTTAAGAGGCTTTTAAATTTATATGTTAATGATGTGAGATTGTCATGAGCGTTTTTGTGGAAGTTATGAGGTATATGCTAAGCAGTTTAAGACTCCAAAATTTATTCTGGTTGTAGTTGGGATGGAATGGAACTATTTTTATACTAACTGGTTCAAAAGATGAATAAATTGTGTTTTTTTAAAGAAATATATAAATGAAATACACAATCATTTAAAACAAAAGTAAAAATGTTCTAAAGATCAATAATTTAAATGTTTTATAGACTTACAGTAAATTGGCTGCCATACTTTTAATAATTTTAATAGATATGTAAATATACATGCTTGCATTTATTTCAATTTATGTCATTTTTTAAATAAATGACATGTTCTTAACAAAAGTCGCTTTCAAAAAAGTTTTCCATTTCGAAAATATTTTATGACAAAAGATATCATCATCTCTAAGTATAATATAAAATGTAGTAAAATGTGTCTTGAAGGGAAATAATATGAAATTTCTCAATAAGTTTCTTAAAAGAATAGCTTTGAAAATAAATGTATATTTGAGCATTGTAATCAATATTATTATAAAATAATTACTCCCATTCAGCGTTATAAAAGGGAGCATATTAATAAGAAAGCTCATTACGAAAAATTGTTAAACTAAGCACACATTTAAGTAAAATTTATACCAAGCAAACTTCCTTTTATGTAAAACAGTCTGAATTATTTGTATTTAAATTATATTCACTGATTCACATTCACACAAACAAATACCATGGGTTTTTAGTATTGTTTCTATGTTTTGATAATATTAAATTCGATTATATCTAATTTAAAAAATATTTAATATTTAAGATTGTTTCGTTATTTTAATTCTCTACAAGTATAGTTATCTAGAATATTTTCAGCCACTCTAAAATATTTGGACATATTTTATATAAACACTAAAAATATTCAATGATCACTTAAAAAATTTTATAAATTACACACAACGAACTGTTACTATCTAAACTTTACATTAGGCTTTATGAATATATTTAAAATTAGAAAATTGGGTGAAAATTTAAAAGCAGCAAATTATGTGCATTGTAATGTACTGATAATTATAGATCTTTAATTTTTAAATTTTCAAATATCTAAGTTTGAAATTATGCTTATCTTGTATTTTTGTAATTTAAAACCCATTCATTTCAACTCCTTAAATTTTTGATATAATCATGTAATGTTTTTACTGCCCCAGAAAATTTAAAATGTACATTAAATTTTACTTCCTGACATAGACATGTTGCTTACAGTAGATATATTTGTATTTCATATTTCTTCAAAATAAAATACAATGTAACTAAACTTATAGCGTATATAACACAAGGTTTTTTCTAATAAACTAAAGAATTATTTATTTTAATTCAATTTATTAAAATTAACAGTTTATTTAAATTCCGAGATTTGTAAATATTTCAAATATCACATGTTTTTAGTAATTCAAAGTAAATTACTTATGCATCTGAAAATATTTTACGATATTGATCGGTAAGACATGAGATCATACATTAAATTCTCTTAGTCAGAAATAAGATTTTATAAATAAGTTACCTAATTCTCAATTTAGAAAGCGAAAAAGAAATTGTAGTGCAATATTGACTTTTTATTTTACGCATATTGACAGATGAGTTATGAACTCCGGATCGACTATTTTTCCTCAAACAACAGCTCTTGTTCAATTTTTTAACAATGATTCTTCATACTCTCTGGAGTGTATTTGTGTCTTCAAAGTTCCATGCGTTTTCTGCGAAGTATTTTTTTAATTAGAAGTCGCAAGAAAATGCTGTCTTATACCTCCTTCAACCATATCCTGCACAATCTCTATGGAACTATGATCTGCTGTTTTTAGTGGCCAAGGATTTGATGGAAGTCAAATTGTTGTTCAAAGAACCGATTTTGCAGATTTTGAAAAAATATACAGTTGCATTTCCATCCATGAAGTCCCCGTCATGATCAGAGTAAAAATTTAACATAACAGAGTGCACTTGATTTAGCAGTATATCTAGTTATTAATGTTTGGTGACTCTCGAAGAGCACCATGGTAGTACTTTCTGCCCTCAGAGAAGCTCTATATAATGATGCTCCCACTAATATCTGGTACAATTTAACTATAAAACAAGATTGATTCATGGGTTTCTTATTGAATCTGATAATTTCCATCAGTGCAAAATTTTGGGAAGCGTAATTCATCCAATAACATTCCCTGTGTTTTTTTTTCCTTTTTATCGTTTCACAATAGTCAAATCTGTTCTTCCTTACTGGATTGCAAAATATTTTTGAATTTTGAGCAGAAATGAATGATTTTTTCTCACATGAATTCCCTTTTGCATCGCTATTCTTTCCAAAGCTGTCAGCATGGTTAAAACTTGAACTTTGCTACAAAGTAACCTACACAGCTGAATCCTGCCATTTGAAGTAACATAGAAAGATTGTTTTTCTGTACAATTCATCCGAGATGAAACAGATCACGCTCTATAGTAACAATACTTGCATCCCAGTTATCTCTTCTAAACCAACATTGTAGATCCAAGTTCAAACCTTGAGAAGTCACTAATAATGTTGGTTTAATAACTCAATGAGATTTTCTGTTTTCCAACTCGAGACAACAATAAAACATTTATTTTTTCTAAAATAAATAATCTATTGTTTTTACTTTACGTTATCCATGTTGTTGAAATGCAATCGTTTACCTTTACTTATTTCAACATTCAAATAACCTATTGTTCATGTTATAAAATCTTCGTACTTGATTTCAAGCAAGAATCTAAGTGAGAATCGCAAAGATGTGTAGTTCATTGAACAGCATGTGTATACTTAAATTTATTTTGCAATTAATTGCCGTTTTCTCATAAAATTATTGATATCATTTAGATTAAATCTTTTTTTCTAACAGCGGGTAATTGGGTGACGAATCCTATGTCACAAGGCCAAAAACTGCCACTCATTTGTCGTTACCCAGCGGGCACCTCAGAACCTAGTCACGGAAAAGAGTAGCGTTGCCGCGCCATACCTTCACAAACCCGTTTATAGGGTGGCCAAATTCATACATCAACACAGAAGAAAGGATAGAGAAACGCAGAGAGAACAGAAAAAGAAGTAATATCCATGCAGCAAACAAAATTCGAACCCACAGCTCAGGAGTCAGGAGTCCTAACCACTCATCCATCGGTCGGCTCATTTAGCTAATGTATAAACATGGATGTAATTTCCATTGCAATACATTTTGTTTTATTGATTTTCTATTTAATTTAAGAAAATGAATTGAAATATAGAGAATATTGAAACATTTCAGAATATGTGACAGCAAACAATGTAAGAATTTAAATACCTTTTTCATTCTTTCATATGTTATTCTTCTACTTTCATACAAAACTTCATTGATTTTTCATACAATAAACTATAAAATATTGTTATTATCTTACTCAATGTGCTATAAATTTTATGTGTTTTTCATCAATCTACATAGGTGTAAAAAGAAAACTAAATGTGCTAATAATGATTTAAAATATTTTTTTTAATTATCAAATTTAATAACTATTAGCGTCATATTTTGTTTACATATTTCTTGTTGAGATCTTTTCAGTTATACGATTTTCTTTAGTTATCTTTAGTTTTCAGTTATCTATTTTAGCTGTGTGAACATTCCTAAAACTTTTTAAAAAAACCTTTTTCTTCAGTATAGTCCTAATTTTGATTCCTTTTGTAAGATTTTATCAAATTTTTTTTCATGAAAGAGTTTATTTGTTTTTGATAAAATTAATGAATTCAAGAAAACGAAAAAAAATAAATAAATAAATTCGGTTGTTTGAAATTTTATTTCATAGATCATTTTTCATTCATTATCATTTTTTGTTCTAAACTTTTTTTGGCAAATTTCCAGATTTCTGCATGTTGAAGACAAGAATTGATAGATAACTACTGAAATAATAAATGATTGAAACATTATCTTTAATTTATTTTCTCATGAATATAAAACAGAATATGCATTTTGCAATAGTATAGATAATTAACAAATAAAAAATTTTAAATACTGTACTTGCATAAGGAATAAAATGTAATATCTGACTTTTTGTTGTCAATAGAATCAAAAGTTTTATTCATTATTTAAAAGTTGCAAAAACATTTATATTTTGATGCATAATGATACTATTCAAAAAGAAAATATATATGAGTAGTTATAAGAGAGTAAATATAAAACCGCAATTTTTCATTAGAAAAACGAAAATTGTATTTTTTTTGACAAATTTTAATTTATGATCATGAAATTATTTATATAATTGCAGTAAATAATCATATTAATTTTTGAATATCAGTAGGATATATTTCTTTTTTTGTTTTAGCATCGCATTTTTTTTTAAATTTTATTTCATTTTACTGCATTGAGATAACATTTCCAATGACTTTTATTAAATATTATGAAATTTGAAATTTTATTAAAATCTTATTTTAATTACTGTAATTTATTTTCGTTTAACAAAAAAATAATAATGTATTCACTAAAATTTTGAGATGTGGAAATGTTTGCCTTTTTTATTTTTATTATTCGTTCCAAATATCAAATGTATCATATTCTGTTTAATTGCTTTTAGACATAGCACAATGAGTATTAATTCTATTGTTAATAAAATTAGGGAAAAAATAAGAAAAATAATTATCAATACATTGACAATTACCAAAATTATATTAGGTTTTGCTTCTCATCTAAATAAAATAAAATTAAACAGAAATTTGTGCCAGAAAAAATGTTGTATATTAAAATATTCTTATCATATAGAAAACAATTTAATATTTACTAAATATATTGTAAATCTTTCAAAAAAGAAGGAAACAAACATATATTATGCATTAAAAAATTTAAGAAAATATTGTACATTCATTTTAAACTCATTATTACCAATAAAATATTACTCAACTAACAATTTTTTGATAACTTACATTAATAAGCTGATTGTAGTTATTCTTAAATTTTTTTAACAGATGATAACTAATAAAATATTTATATTAATTAAGTAATTGTATTTTTATTTGTCATTATATTGTACCTACTTACTTTCTTAACAAGTTCATTAATGTTTTAAAAAAATGATATATAAAGTAAATTGAAAGATTTTTTAAGATGCTTTTACGAAGAATGAGAATAGTAAAGAGCTTTAGCAACATTACAAGTTCATTTATTTAGAAATAAAAATCCTTCATGTTTAAATTCAACTAAACCAAACTTTGATATTAAGATTAAATATGTAATATTTTAAATATAATGTGTTAATAAAAGAATATTATTTATTGAATTCTCTAAGTATTATCTCATTATTCAACTTTAACCATTAATGTCTTTAATAACAAATATCTTTTCAAACTCTTTAAAGCTTCTTTAGTCTACATAATAGTAATACTTCGGTAAGAACTTTTAGAAATAAAAATACCTAAAAATAATTTAAAACAATATTTACTAGATTTACCTTTACTTTTTATTCAAACAATTTGTAAATAAAGATGAGATGAAATAACACAAGTCTTCAAATTGAAACAAAATTCTCATTATAATACGTTATTATAACGTATTATAATGAGAATTATAACGGAAATAGGGTAAAAATAATTTGCTTTTGTACGCTTGATTATAAATTCGGGAAATGAAATTTAGTTTCTGCTAAACTAATAAGTTGCTTCTTTCTCAATATAATTAAAGGGAAATCACAGTGATTTTTTAGGATCTTTATGAATATGAATTAAAGAAGATTCATTAACTACAGGACGAAAGAAATGTTGATGACGCAGAATTCAGAAATACATTCTTTTTTTCTTAAGTTCAGAAGCTCTGCAACTTCCACGCTTTCATAAGATGAAAAAAAAATATCCCTTTTTTCTTTTAAATATTAATAAAAGGAATCATTCTTGCTTGGGAAAAAGTTAAAAAAAAATAACAATTTACTATAATTAATCAGAAAATAATTTTTAAGATTATGAAATAATTTAATTTCAAAACGTAAGAATTTTTTCACTAAATAAACTGTTCCTTGCATTAAAATGAACTAATATAATTTTTATATGCATGTAGTTAAACAAATAATATTTAACTGTGTTGAGCCATAAAATAAAAAATATTATTGACTAATATATATATATATATATATATATATATATATATATATATATATATATATATATATAATATAGATAGATAGATATATGTATAATCTTTAAAAATATATTTTAGTATCAATATCGTATACTTAAAGCAGACACTGTTTGAAAAGTCTCTACTTTTATCACTGAATGATGCTTCGAATCCGCAAGGGAGTTCTGGAGTATCAATCAAAATTTAGTAATGCTTAATCACCAAGTTCTCTGCATGGAGTTTTCTCAACATTATAAATTCTCTCTAAATAGGAAAGATTGTAATGCATTAGATATGTAATGGCTTATATTGATATTAAAAGCCCTCGTGATATTCTACCTCAAGGGAATAACAATATGTATGTTAAGCCAATTAACCAATGGAGTTATGTCCTTTGTTTGATAATATAAATTAATTAGAGTAATCTGGTCGCATAAATATGGTGTAAACATGTATGTATGTATATGCATTCTGGAAAATGGACTGATATTGGGAGGTTTAATAATAGGGTTTTATTAATAAACTGAGTTATTTTTTGCCAATGTGACAGCAACGGGAACCCAAAAACAACCGTTTTCTAAATTCACATCACCTGAGAAAATTGCTTAGAAACGGGTAAAATTCATATAATAAACGTAATAATTATGTAAATTAATTTAAATTATAACTACAAGAAATATTTTTGACAAATTCTAAAGAAACCTTTTTATTATTCATTGGAAAGTAATCAATGTTGATTTAGGCAAATGTTTTGTAAAAAAAAAAAAGTTTGATATTGGTTGCAAAAAAAATAATCACGGTCCATTGATATTTATATGAACAATGTCAGAGGCAGATTAAGCAACAAATTATACATAAATTTTTTTCAGATTCTAACTTCTTATTTTTAGTGAAATTAATGATTTCAATTTTTTTTTAAATACAATTTTATTTAACAAAACTTTTTAATTGCTTTATTAATTCTAGAACATAAGAGATCTACAAAACCTGCAATGAAAATTGCTAAATAAATGAAGAAATCTAAATAAAAATAGTACCGACATTTTACAATTAGTAAGTGATAATTTTACAAATAATTTGGAAACAATTATTTTGATAATCAAAACACAGTGCAACTACGTATGACATTCATAACAGCACTTAGACATGTTTGTGAATTTTTGAGTATATTTTTTTTAAAATATTTTTACGTATATTCTCAAATTAATTTTTAGATCTTTCACTTGACAACCGCTGATGAGATGTTTCTTGATAGTCATTGTGATCAAGAAAACTTACTTTTTACTGTAGCTTCCAGACATGTCTTTTTAAAACAAAGGCAATACTTACAATAAAATCCAAATGCTGTAATAAATCCTTTTATTGAAAGATAGGGTGCAGAACTTGAATTCACATAGGTGACAAAACTCTTATGTATTGCTGTCTTTGTATATGCATTGCTATCTCTGTATATGCATTGCTATCTCTGTATATGCATTGCAACTTACGCATATACAGAGATAGCAATGCATTCTCTGTAAGTGTTGGAAGAGCAAACAAGTGTCATGTTAGTTGTACTGTGATATGTTACAATGTCACTCTTTTACAGCACTCAATATGATGGATCAATATGAGCACAGTATAATAAAACTGAATATTTGCTGCTAATTTTCATTGCCAACAAAAACGAATGCGGGAATTTTATGACGTTTTCCTTCAACACTTCATCATTATATTTCTTGGCCACAGTTCCTTGAAAGCGCTTTCGTTCATGGTGCTCAACAGGTCTCAGAAAAGTCAAATCCTGAAATCTTGCGCCCAAAAAAAAAGCGCCCAAAATCTTGGAAATAACGCTAATCTATTCATTAAAACATTTGCTTAACAAATGTTTTAAGACTTAATTCAACGATTCATGAGTAATATGTAGGTATCATATCTTTTTTCCACAACTCTTAGCTTCAATAAACTACTAAGATCTACCATGTGATTCCATTAAGTACCATAATCTAACATTTCCATCAGGCAGAAATGGTATTTCAAATGACTTGATCAGCAAAATTATATAGGATTAATCAGAAACAAGAAAAGCTAAAATTCTATCTTTATCAAAATTAGAACATGTTGGAAAATATTTCTTCTTTTTAAATAGCACACCAAAGACGCATTTTTGTAAACAATGACATTTAAAAGCAATTCAAGCAGGAAAATTTTTGTGAATTTTTTTCTACATTTAAGCACTTTAGTTATATTTAAGTGAATTTATGTGAATGATATATATTTGTAGATAAACGTAGTCATTGAAATGTAGACACATAATGTTTTTATGTATGCTTTGAAAATAATCTAATAAGTAATAAATCACATTATCGTGATTATTTCAAGTAAATGTTATATAAGATATTTTTTGGTGGAATAATGCATTTAAATGTAAATACACTCTAAAATAATGCTTATAAGATCATTTACTCAATACTTTATATATATATATATATATATATATATATATATATATATATATATATATATATATATATATATATATAAATATATATATATATATATATATATATATATATATATATATATATATATATATATATATATATATATATATATATATATATATATATATATATATATATACTGCTGACGGATCACAAATTGCATTGCAGCATAACATAAAGCGACACATGAGGCCTAGTAAGATAAAATATAGTTGCCACACTGTTCAGACAGTAGAATAAAGAATATTTATTGTTCTGGAAAGTACAAAAGCTGTGAAACATCTGAAAGAAAAAAATATAATTGATGCTGCATACGGAAAAATGGAACAATGAATCTAAAATTCAGCAAGCACCTTGAAGCAATGTATCATTACGAGATATGTCCACCTTGGAGTGCGATGCAATACTCCACACGACGCATCATACGTTACACAACATTACGCAGCAGCTGTTGAGGCAATTTATCCCATTCCACTGTGAGGCACGGGTGAGAGTGCTCTTGTTTGTTGAGGATTGTTTTGATCAGCAACTTGCCTCCCCAAAGCATCCCACACATTTTCAATGGGGTATAAATCTAGAGAACGTGATGGCCATACGAGGAGTTGAATACGCTCTCTGTCTAGACAATCGTGAACAGCGAGTGTTCGATGACATATAGCGTTGTCTGCCATAAAAACAAACTTATCAAAGACAGCACCACGGAAAAGAAAAACATGAGGAAGTAGAACTTCCTTCATTAATGTATCGTTGGCCCATCATAGTCCCATACGCAACCACATGTAGGAGCGTACGGTCATTCATCATGTTGTCGGCCCACATCATGACACTGCAAGCCGGATATCGGTCCCTTTCATGGATATTTTCTTGACAATAAGCAGTACCACTCTCGTGCCAGAACAGTTGGCGTCTACAGTTCGATGACAGACTGAACCTATTCTTATCTGAGAATAGTACGCATGCCTAGTCCTGTTCAGTGCAATTGCGATGCTCACGACACCATTGCAAACGGGCAGTATGGTGCGGTCTGGTCAATGGGACACACGCAACAGGTCAGCGGGTGTATAGTCCTCCTCCCCTCAAACGTGTGGCAAAAGTTTTTTCGGGAGATCTGCTTTCCTAAGGCACAAGAAATTGATTTGCCACCTGCTGAGCTGTGGCGTGCCTGTTCCTTTTTGCTGATAGGATGATATATCTGTTTTCTGCAGGCGTCATACTTCTAACACGATCTCCCCCATGCCACCTACTACACATTCCAGTAGTTATAAATGACTTCCACAACCATGAAACAACGCTGTGAGCTATGTTATTTATCGCCCTTTTTCGAACTTTCCAATAATGTGGTCACGCATAAATTCATCTAAGTTATGTCGGGAAGACATGCCGAAAATTTCATGTTTGTCTATTAAATCTTTCCTGCAAAACTTTCACTTGAAACAACAACTGTCCACACGCGTCAAAACCTTTAAAGCTCTTATGAACGTATCACGTGACGAACAGACGTGGAAAAAAATTGCATACGCATACTTCTTCTTACTATATCCCGCACTTATTCTAAATTTCCACAATTTGCTTTCTTTCATTTTGTGGTTGCAATGGATGATAATGGTATCCGTCCTTAGCAATTATCCAGCAGTATGTATTAGAGATTTTAAGATACTATTAGTTATTTTATAAATACAGTTTGTAAATCTTAATAGACTCTAATAATTACCCTACATGTTTTAAGAATCATGTTAACATGCAAAAACAATTTGATAGAAAGTATATAATTCCAATGCTATATAAAAAGTTGATATCCTTATTGTGTTTGTAAAATGAATCATTCCACAAAACGTCCCTATAAAATGACATGCGAAAGATTTTATTATATTCTTTTGTTAGCATTATACATAAGTAGTGTAGATAATGTTTCCAAAATTTGTAACAGGTGAAATGAAGAAAAATTTTTCTTTTTTAAGTAAATATAATTTGTGGATCATTGCTATAAATTGAATTGTTTTCGTATAATAAGCAATCGATCAATTAAAAATAATTCTGATAAACTGACATAAGCAGAATACCTCAGGAATCTACAAGAATGACAAGGATGATGAAAGAGGGGAAAATTGCTAAGGGGAAAAAATTCTATACATATGGAATTCTAAATGCAAAAGGTCGAAGGGTCATTTGAACAGGAAGTTTATCTTTAAGTTTTTTTTTATTTTGTTTCTTAGTCATTGATCATGAGTAAAACTTCCGAACAAGTAAAGGAAATGAACTGTATAAAACCTCGAAATTCTTGGACGTCATTTAACGGATCAGTTCTTTTGATGAAAAATAAAATATTAAAGCAAACCGTACTTTTTTTTATAGAAAACACACAAAAGTTTAAAAAAGTGATGACTTAAATTTCCCCTATAGTTATAAATTGGATATGGATAAGAAGAAAATGTTACTTTAAACGAGTTTTTTTCTTTTCCATTGAATATCAGTAATTGGATGAGATTCCAATATCGACAATTACTAAAATTAAGTACATTGAAAAATTTCGAACATAATGGCAAAAAATTATCGGATTTTTAAAAGTAAAAAAAAAAAAAAAACTTAAGGTTTTGAGCTTGTTGGAGTCATACTTTAGAAGTCTGAGGAAATTGATGACAAAACAGGTGGGTATCGATTTTGAGATAGTTTTTGCAATCAGTTTCAGTTAATTCAAAGGTAATTAGGAGTTTTTCAATCTGAAATATTAATGCTATCATTTGTTCGCTTAGTCGCTTACGTAAAATTACTTTTACCAAATTAACATTAAATTTATTGCTAATTTAATATTTTTATATATCTACAAAACTATTTAACATTATTAAAGTTTTATATTGTATATAAACTTTGAAATTATATCATTAATATTGTACGTTATAGACAGTGATGAATGTATTGAAATATAGAAGTATACTTCGTATAGAAAAAATATTTTTAATAATTTTTGAATTAAGTATAACTCATTTAGTAAAATATTATTTTTACTTAAAAGTATAATGCAAAAATAAATTTTTAAAGTGCGTTTTGTCAATATTTTTTTCCTAATACATAACAATTGACAGTTAGAAATAATAGGCCAAGAGAAAAACATTATCTTTATATACTCTCATTTAAAAATCCCCGATAAGAAAAAAACAATTTGGAGAATTAATTTCCGATAATTATATGATAAACGAATTCAATTTTGAGAATATGTTTATTTACTTTTCTCTAACTATTATATGATTTACAGTTTAAATTTAAATTTGAAATAGTCTATATAAAATGAACCAATCAATTGAAATTATGATGCCACAAGCTATAATTGTTTAAGCAAAGGTAAAAAATCCGTCTTGATCTTTTGTGTTATAAAACAGTGACTGCATTACAGAAGTTTGATTTAAAAATAATTTTGAGTAATTCTTATAAATATAATCTGGGAAAATGAAATATAACAATTTTTTATTATTCAGTATGTAGGGAAACATGTCCTTATGATTTACTCATTAAGTAAGTAAAATATTTATACGTTTATTTCCAAAGCACACCGGCATTCTCTTCAGAATTGAGCGACAGTAATTAATAAGTATAAATTTCATTCTGCTTGTTTGACAATAGTTTGTAAAGATCTGTTTAAACATTCCCATAGATTTCTGAAGAGTGTAATGTTTCTAACATAAGTTTTCGTAAATTTCTCAACAGGAAAAAAATAACTTTCGCAGATCTTTAATTTTATTAAATGTAGGCAGTTCTTTTTCAAAAACATCTAGGAAAGGTATGAAATTGAAAACCATCATTCATGCTGGAAGAAATCAGTTTTTTGTGCATGAATTTAAATAAAAATATCACCATATTGACCATAAAATCGAATTCAGCAAAAATATGGGTTCATAACATCACATTAAAATAAAATTTATGAGGTAAAGAAAGGTATATGGTTTGATTTCTCATAAAAATTTAAGTATACATATACATACATACATACATATATACATATATATATATATATATATATATATATATATATATATATATATATATATATATATATATATATATATATATATATATATATATATATATATATATATATATATATATATATATATATATATATATATATATATATATATATATATATATATATATAATTATTAAATAAAACACATTGTTTTTTTTTATTTATTATTGAAGCACGGGGAGATAAGTTTAAATGTTTAGTCCTTATTGGCCTATTAAATAAGCTACTTGCTAAAATATTTTTAAGCAAGTGCTTAGATTATAAATTTGTTCTCTCTCTGAATATGTTAACATAATATAGCAGTACATTATATATATTTAATAGAACCTTGTTCCAAGTAATATATAATTATTTAGTCTAAAGGTTTAAAACATTGACTTATAACACATGTATTGTGTAATAATGCTGAGTGATTTTTTATATAATTTCCAATATTTTATTTCTTACATAATTTGCACAGACTTAAAAATATTTACACAAATTACAGATTCTTTAAGTATTAAACATCTAGGAAAGGTCTAGGAACATTAAAATGTAAGCACATAAGAACGAACAGTGTTATTAAAGAGATATTTTGTATCAATATTCAATATCTTTGTGATTTTGAATATAATTTTGTATTATTATATCATGAAAATACATTAATACGTTTTCTAACTGTGATTATTATTTGTATATTTCTTTATAAAAAGCAAAGCAAATAAATTAAATATGAAAAGCGATTTGAAATTTATCTGAGTTTTATTTTAATTCCAGTTTATATATATATATATATATATATATATATATATATATATATATATATATATATATATATATATATATATATATATATATATATATATATATATATATATATATATATATATATATATATATATATATATAAATTTCAATGAGGAAAATAAGTTTAACACTTTGGTTGTTAATTTAGAAATTCAAATGCCGAATAAAATATGTGATAATAGGAAAAAATTCACCGAGTTTGTAATTTTCGGTTTCGTTTTTATATTACAAAAGTATTTGTTTTAGGACTTAGCAATTGAGTTTCAATGTAATATGTAATTAAATTATAAATTTTTGTATTATGTAACATTTCCATCAGAAGAAAATGAAAATAATTCAGTAATATGCTACATTTCTATATTAACATTTAGCATAACCGTTTTGTAAACACCAAATTGTATGTAATGTTTTATATAATTATGGCTTAAAATGTTGATTTTTTTATAATACAATTGAAATGTTTTACTGAAAATTTGGTCTCAATGATTGATTTTTCTATTATTTTTCAACGATTTGTTTTTGAATAACGTAAAATATTTACTCTCAAAAATGTTAGAAGGATTAAACTTTTAGTGCCTTTATGATGTTAACTTGTAAATACATTTTATTTTTAATCTAATTTTCTGTAAAACATTTACGAGACTTAGAATAAAAAGACTTTTGAATTCAACTTCTCTTTTAAAGCAAATATTCTTGCAATGATTTTAAATAAGTATTTTGATTAATAAAACTTGAGAAGTATTTTTGCAAATTATAAGTTGGAATGGATTATAATTTATTTCACGTTTAACACGCAATGCGTTGTAGTTCCTTTCTACTTAAATGACTGTGAAATGAAAAAGCAATATGCGACCTTTAAGTATCAATTGCAGAAAAGTATTATTTAACAGCCTAAAATACATACTGTTAGGAAAAAGACACTGAAATATGCAAATCACTGGTATTTTTTCTCAAACAGAATTGTGATTGTGAAATTTAGGTGAGACAGAATTGACAGGTGGTATTTGAAGGACTGCATAAAAGAAAAGTTGCTGAAATTGTTTCTTATTCGAAAATCATGAATAAGGTCCTCCAAAATATTTTTAAATGCCTTGCACATAAAAAATGAATGATTCCCAGTAAATATCGGATTTTGATATATGAAAGATCTTTGCCTTTTGACAGCGTGGATTGTTGGAATATGATTTGTATTGTTGCAGCAATTAAACTCCTACTAGTTTCCTACTCATAGGATTAGATTTCAATCTGGGTTAGTCAATAATTGGAGTAATAAAACCAATTTATTAAAATTAAAAGTTTTATATAATTTCGATCATTCTTTTCAGAAAACAATATAAAAAATACATATTTTCCCCAGTAATTTTTTATTTTACTGTCACGTATAAGGATTTGCCTACCATTACAGAAAAATAATATAAGTAAGAATTTTTTTTTTATTTTGTACTTTAAGAAACAATACATTTTCCTATCGTTCAAGTATACGTGTTTTATTAAACATGTATTTTTTAATATATTCCCTCTCTATTGATAACCTCAAAATACTATTATGTACATTAATCTGCACAGATGTATGTTCATACACATATTTACATTATTTAAATATTTTGAAACTTGTTATATGATTTAAGTGCTTTTATGATTTATTCTATGTTTATACACTGGAAGACAGAAAAAAAAACTCTCTTTCAATTGAAAAATGATTTTTGTGGAGATAATTAAGAAAACAGAAAAGCTCTAAACGTTCTTAAAATAAGTTTTAAAAAAAAAAATTAAGTATTTATCAAACAAAAATGCTCTTAGAAGCGATTATGTAAATTTAATACATTTACTTATTTAAATTTTCCTAAAATACAAATTGTGATAATAATCCAGCTGTATTCATGAAACCCTATTTCTTTTAAATTTTAAATTCGGTAAAGTAATCAAAATAAGAGCAATTTGTTTCAAAAAATGTTAAATTAATAATTAAGAAATCTAATTTTTTTTAGTTCTGTAAAAACCATGGATTATGTTAATAAAGTATTGGAAAATTACAGAAATAAATTGAGAATTGTAATATAAGCTTGTAATATATTTCTCCAAGAAAAAGTTTTAATGACTTTTCCGTCTTATTTAACTATTACTACGAATTTATCAAGTTGAAAGCATTCACAATTTTATTTTGCTTTTTTGAGATTGTAAAAAAATCTAGTGAATCATTTTAATCACGCAAGAGTTTAAAACATATCCACTCTTTCGCAGCAGAGAGAAATAATTAAGCTAAGAACTTACAATCTTTTCTTTAAAAATCGTGGTTGGAAATTATCCATTTCCTTATTGCCTTCTTTTCTTACCGTTTCTCTTTTATCATTGAACTTTCCTTATCCCAGTGCATGCGGTGAGGAATAATATCATTAACATTGTCATTCTTTTTAATTGTATTCCTGCTCTGTTCAGCCATATTAAGTGCTTTTCAAACTTTTTGCAAGTCATTTTCAACTAAATCTTAAGATTTAGTTTTCAAATGTAAGGTTACTTTTGAATACTGAGATTATTTTCAGTCCATTATTCAGAAGAATTTCGAGAAAAAATATTAATTTGAAATTACTCACATCACGCGCATCCATTTACTTCAGAACTTCTCACATCGGCATAAATCACATATAGATTGAAATGTTATTATTCATTTAACACAAATTAGCGGTTGAAATTAGCATGTCATGTTATATTTAATATATATTATATATATTTACTTGCATTATATCATCAATTTGCCGGCCAACTCGTCTAGTGGTCAGGAGGCCTGACTAATGATAGGGAGGTCCTGGGTTTGAATCCCGGTTCAGGCATGAACGTACTTTCTCTCTCTCTATCCTGCCTTTTTTTCCTTTCCTTGTGTGAATGGTTTCCTACCCTATAAACGAGTCTCTATGGCATATGTGTATACTGAAGGAACCGGACTCCACACCAAATACGGTTTAGTTGGTAAAGTGGAGCAGCGCACCTCAATTTGGCAACCTACCTGGCACACGAGAACAACAGCATCAATTTAAAATGTGTAAATTAACTTTATAAAATAATCATAAATATACATAATAATGATAATCATATCACTTTTTGGATACTTAAAATACAAAAAAATGTCTGCTTAATTCATTCACTTAAAAATGTGCGGAATAATTTCTAATTCAGAAAACCAGAGACAAAAGAAATGCATTTTCATCAGAGATAACAAATAAATATTGATGGAAGTTTGCCTTTCATTAGATGGAAGTTGCTTATAATTAATGCTAATTTATCAAATGTTTTCAATATACAAGTTTTATTATTATTTTTATTATTATCTTATTTTAATAAAATATGATGAATATTTTAGTAAAATACTTCTTATAGTTTACACATATTTCTTCCAAGGGTATAAGAAAAACTCTTCATTTGTTTTTGTTAGTGATAAAATAAAAATAACCTAGTTTACTGTTGATAGCCTATATTTTGAAGACTATTATCTATGCGTTTGCTTCAAACACGTTAAAATTAATTTATGTAAAAACAAATATAGTTGAAACATCTAATTTATCTTTAATTTCTGTGAGAAGACAGAAAACTTTCAAATAGTTGATAAATTTGTACCGCTTTTGAAATAAATGTTTAATTATAGTTTCGATAAGGCAAGAATTCTAATAGAAATATCAGCTATACTCATCTTTAACAGGGCAATGAAATTAACATTATTATATATTTTTGTAAGTCGTAAACTGTTATGAGCAATTTAATGATACATTAATTTAAAGAACAATTGGGGCCAAATAATATTACAACTACTTTTTTGTTATTATTTAATTTTAATGCAAGTATAGATAAATGCAAGCAAATTAGAGCTTTGAATGGATTTGCAATGATTATCATATTGAGAGTTTGTATATTTATTTAGTATTTTACAAAATTTTACATTATGAATACTATAAAAACTTTATTATGAAATTTTATTTTGAAAACAAAAGTACATGAATTACTTACGTCAAAATTGTTTCATAATTGACATTAGTTAAACAGCCCAATAATATTTAACACCACAAGCACGTATCATAAAAATAAAGATATAATTTAGTACTAAATGCATTAGCTGTGCCTTTTTATAACTGAATATAATTTTCAACGAAAAATACTTGTTAATGATTATTTCTAATTAAATGATTTTATTAATACACAAGTCAAAACGAAGTAATGTATAACTTAAACTAACAATCCTAAAAATATTTGTAGTTTGAAACCTCTTAACTTATTTAATTTTCCAGTTCAAAATTTCTATATATATAACTTGATTTAAGCATTTTATAGATATCTTTAATGATATAATAAATGCTTTACCAAATTTTCAATACAAAAATTTTCTTTTGTAAATAATTGTGACTATTTTTGTAAAGTTTTACTTCAGAATTTTAAATGCCCTATTTATTCAAATGAAGTTGAATGCAATATGATGCATAAAAATGAATAAGAATGATTCGTAGTTTATATTTGTAGAGTTATAAGCTTTTAAGCTTTAGATTTAAGCTTTTAGATTGATAAAATTATGAAATAAAACAAAATTCCATTTAATAATATATTTTGATTGCTACAATTTGGATTAATCATGCTTAATTATACTATTAAACTTGTTCATTTTTAAATATCAAATAATATCTTTAATTTTATTTAATGATTAATTCTATATAACGATCATTTTATATAGCTTCAATCTAATGTATAATTATGATGTATTTAAATCTAATTAAATCTATGATATCAGTACATACTTAAAATTATATACCTCAAATCACTGAAGTAAGTTTATTAAGAAATTATTAAAAAAAAATCTGTACATAAAATCAAATTTAATATTACTGGAAATCATTTAATGCTGTTGCATTTTTTCAACAAAACATTATATCACTATAAATTTTATCGAAATTATTTGCTTATTAAATTGATTTCAATTTATTATAGTACTTCTACTTTTTACAATTAGAAAATAAGGGGATTAATAACATGAAATAATTATAAAATTAAGTAAATGAAATGATTTCTGAAGGATTATATTTAATTTGTAAATGAGAATGCTCATAAATTTGGTCTCAAGTAAATAATTCTTATTAAGACTTCATATTTTTAAGTGTACCTTATATCTAATTTTTTCCTAAATAGTTATAACTAATTTTGAACTAGTTTAAAGTACCCTCAAAAATTAGTGACATTTTTTTTTATCACTAAGCTAAGCCCATTGGTTTGGAACGGCAAATTTACAGAAATCCCGAAAATTTAAATGCTATTGCCCTTTAAAAATACCTATTATATGTTGCGAGAAGGACGAGAAATACTTAAAAAAACAAACCTGACAAGAAAAATATCCTACAAGTAACAAAAACTTGAAATGACAAGATCAAAGAGAAACCCGGCAACACTATAATCAAAATAAAGAACCCCAAATTTGGGAAGAAATCTTTCGGAAGGATCACACTTATACAATTAGTTTTGCACCAAACATCATTAAATTTTTCACCAAGACACATTATAGAAATATTAGTACTATAATGAATCATTATGATAATCATATTGATGCTCAAAAATGATACTAATTTATTCAACAAATTCTACAATATGTTAGCAAACTGTAATCAGTAAATTTTGATAAGGTTACACGATAATAATAAAAAAATTCAATAGAAACAAATTTTTTTTATTATAAGCACTATTTAACACTCATTTACAAACAAGCTGTTAAGTTTTATACTTAGTTCATTTCATACAAGTAAAGTTAAAAAAGGGTATTTTTGACTGTAGAAAAATACCCTCTACTTACTTCTCTACCATTGTCATTTACATATAAATTTATATTATTAGAATGAGAACTGCTTAAACAGACGGAAATTCTCCTCTAAATTAGTAAAACATTTCGAGAAAAATTTGCGTTTTTTCCTTTCCACATTCACATCTTTGTCGAGCTAAATTTTCTGACTTATTTTTTTCTACATTTTTTTCTAAAAGGAAGACACGGATATTCAAATGGCGCAGCACATCAATAATGCATATAAGAGAAAATTTTCGTCTTCGCATCTGCGGCTTTTGCAAAAATGTCTTTTTTTTTTTCAAACTAAAAAATTCCGAGGAAGTAGTTTGCCAAGAATTTTCGGAGGCCCTTGTTGTAGAATCCAATTTAATCTATGTCTATATCTATCTATGTATACAATATATATACATACATACATACATACATACATACATACATACATACATATATATATATATATATATATATATATATATATATACACACACATGACGTTGTGTATTTTGTATATATGTTTATAAGTACAAATAAGATTATTGACTACATTTTAGAATACATTAGGATTTGGGGGGGGAAACAAATCAGAATGCACGTATTATGCATGATTTTAAGTTCATTAAATATAAGTGTTAAAATTTCTTGATAATGAAAAGATAATTCTTGATAATTAACTTAGATTAAACGAATTTCTTAACAATAAGTATCAACTGTTGAGGATACCTAAAATGATTGAAGTATTCTTATAAAAATACTTTGACGATTTGTCTTCTCATTTTGATATGAATCTGAATTGCTGAGTCTGAAATCATTTTTAATCTCTCTTTACGATAACAATAGATCAAATAACCTTTTCCTTCATATTTAACTTTCAAATATTTTAATATAATAGCTTTTATTATTTAAAGCATTGAAGGCAAATTTGTAAACATTCAAATGCATTTTAGGAATGATCCACTCGAGTTAAAATCCTCTCAAATTCTTTTCATACAGTATTTGAAAATAAGTTGTTTATTTGACATTTAAGGATTTAAAACCATAGATTTATTTTAAGAATTAATTTAAAGATGGAATTAATTCCATCAAAAAGATTGTAATCAGGCTCACTTTTTGTGCAAAAATACTTTTACTTAAATTTGAAAAATTTAGTTTTATTAATAATGTTTTATTAGTGAAGTATTTTATACGTTTCAACGAAATTATATATAACGTTAATACTATAGAATTAAAAAATCATACCTTTCGAATATAAAGTAATTTATATCTTTATAATATTAATTACTCTCCATTTAATAGGGCATAAAATAAAGTTTAAAATACATTTAATTCTGCGGGTTAAATTAAACCAGATTCTCTCAAAACTAATCAATTCTCCTTTTAAAAATAAAATCTATTTCATCTATTGTTATCAAACGTAGCGATGATAAAATTACTTTTACAAAAAAATAAAAAAACTATTTTCTCATTACAATTTACAAAACAAGAATGGAATTTTCTTTTAATATGCGTTATTTTTAAAGCTTTTTAATATCCTTTTTCTGATATACTTCACTGTTTCGCATAAAATATAATTTTTAATCAAAATAAATATCTAATGTATCAAAAAATGCATTTAAATACTCAGCTTTAACTGTAAGGCTTTTAGGAAAGGCATGTAGTAAAACGACTTTTCACCAATTAGATGTTGTGATTTCAGGAAATGCTTAGGATTTTGATATTTAAACACACTCTCGCTTCATTTTGATTTTATCTTAGTGGCACAACAATTAAAATACAATTTGGAAGCAAATTATTTTAAATTAATTATCTTATTGTTATATATGATTCTTCATTATTTAAATATTTTGTTTACTCGTTTATATGTAACAGAATTATTATTATTTTAATTTGACCTTCATTTTTACGGTTATTTCGTGATTGTGAACAAACTGAGAAGCAAAAGATTTACACTAATTTTATAATTCTTGCATTATAATCATTTACAGTACATAACTAAATATCAGCAGCTGTCGAAATATCAGATATTTTTTGTCATGGGGAAAATATGTTTATGTAACACGTTATCGCATACTATTTGATTAAAGGAAAGTCAACTTTACACTTAATTATGAAATAGAATAATATATAATAAAAATATTTCTTTTAGAAAAGAAAAAAAATTAAAAATTTTTAAGTTATTAAGTATAATTTAATTTACACACTAACCATTTGAAAATTTGACAGAAATTGAAAATTAAAAATTTGGCAGAATTTAAAAATTTAAAATTTGAAAAATATTATTTTTACAGAAAACATTTACGAGAATTCCTTAAAGAGTAGTAAGAGTAATTAGTATTTTGTCATATTGTAATAAATGTAAGGATTAATGAGAAAGAGAAACAGATTTTTCATGAAATCAATGTTTATTGTTTGTGAATGCAGGATTTTTTTAGATAAATATATTCTTTAACTTTATAGAGATATAATATTTACAGTTTAATTTTATAGATGTATATGTAAAACAAGTTAATTGATTTTTTAATATTTCTGTAAGCATTTTTTTCATGAAATCAATGTTTATTGTTTGTGAATGCAGGATTTTTTTTAGATAAATATATTCTTTAACTTTAAAGAGATATAATATTTACAGTTTAATTTTATAGATGTATATGTAAAACAAGTTAATTGATTTTTTAATATTTCTGTAAGCATTTTAGACATTTAAATTGTTTAGCTTAAAATATTAAATGATTTATAAATAATCAAGAAAATTATTCATAGAAATTATATTAATATTTTTTTATCTTTTTGTATTGCATAATTTTTTCAATAAGCTCTTTATTTGCTTTCGTTTCACTGGTAATTTTTATTTATTTTTTTTTTACACATTTTTCACCTTCATTTGCAGTGACCAAAATTATATCGAGAGCATCGATAATAAACATACGCAAAGGAATGTTTAGCATATTTCATAGTGCTTGTTTCATATTTCAACGTTTTAGAATTAGCAGATTATAGCAAGTGTAGTGGAATTTAATCTTAAGATATTGTCAAAATCTCTGAAGTTATGCCATCCGAAACAAACTAACCTAAATAACTGATGATTAATGAAATTTACAAAATTTTATTAATATTTGATGAATGTTTTCAAATATAAAACATAAAAATTAAAAATACATTTTGAAATTTACGATATTCCCAGCAAATTTGTTTGGGACACAAATGAATTATCTCGTAATAGATATTTCAGAATTTTTTTAGAATATTACCATTTTTAAGACATCAGCTTAAATATAGAGAATTAATTTCACCTCATATTTCTAAAACGTTGACTCTTTTTGTGTAAAAAAAAATGAAATGTGATATACTTGAGTTGGTTATTAAAAATTCCAATTTTTCTTTGACATTCATTAACAGGAAACGGAATAAAATAAATTCAAATAATGACTACTAATACTGAACGGTTGGTGATTTATTGTAGCTTGAATTTTAAAATTGTTTCTGGTTTTTTGACGTAGTTAAATAAGAGGTGGTATACCACATTTACAAGATAGATTATGTGACTAACATCTGAAAATGAGATTTTTAGCTTAAGATCTTTTATATGGTTATAAACTGA